>JAYESA010000001.1:84508533-84799814 GCA_036927795.1 Iris macrosiphon | reverse complement strand
AAGAAGGAAGCCTCGATCTCATGGGAGTCTGCCTATTGGTGGATCCGATCCCCATCGCTAATATGCCCCCATCGAAACCTGGTAAGATAATGCGAAGTACTTAAATATTGTCATTATATAGTTAAAAAAACATTAATTATCAAGATTATATTTTTTTTTTAATGTTTCCGTAACACAAGCTGAGAAGCTGGCGATAGGAGGGGGAAGATCCCTCTATTATCAGTTTTGCCAATTTTTTTGAGTATACGCACAAGTGGAGGAAGGCATGAAAGCTACATAGACGAGAAGGACAGCAAGACTGCTGTAAGTGTTTATAATTTATCATATAAGTTAGAATAATATAAGGTATTAGAATTTATATTACACGTTAGAAGTCCATTAGAAAATTAAGCACGGGTCATTGGATAGGCTGCGTTCCAGTCTCTATAGGCTGAGAGCGCCTCTCGAGCCAGTCAGGATTGGATAGAAGAAAAGTGTCGTAGATTCTTCGCCAGCCACAATGTCACCTTCCATGGCCCCCGCTTGCTGACGAACGACCTTTTTGTAGAGGCTGTTGGAGAAAGAGGGAAAGGTGGACGCATCTACGGCACCAGCTCCTTAGTATCGCAGATGTCGTTATACTCGAGACCTCCACCACCGACGGTCTTCTACTGTGGCACACAACCATGATAGGATAGAGGAACTTGTTATGGTGATGACTATATTGCAGGCAATAGTAGTGGGTATGCAGGAGTCAATCAGCAGCTTGATGAGACCCTCTACCGCCGGCGTCCTCTGCTCCTCTCACTGACTGCTTCCTGGCCCCTCTTCTACTCTGCTTATGCAGTGATGAGGGGGTATCAGGATCACGTCATCGATGGAATAATCCATCCCCAAGTAGTATAAGATAACGTCCACCTCGATCACGTCCACGACCATGATTACCACAATCACGACCACGACCACCAGCCATCTATGATCATGATTCACATATATAGACATTTAATAAATAAAACTAATCAACATAATAGACATCTAATAAATTAAACTAAGCAACAAGATAGGCATCTAATAAATAGAACTAACCAACAACACAGCTATGAAAACTAAGATAGAAGTATTTTCAGTAAGAGATATATGTATTTTTAGTAACAAAATCAAACTCCATCTCTAGGTACAACATGTAGACAACATAGATATTCTAATCATTGCCATCGTCATCGTCTTCGTCGTCATCGTTATCATCATCATCATCCTCATCAAGCTCTTCTTCATCTTCTTCTTCTTCTTCTTCTTCTTCTTCAGAGACGTCTTCCTGGTCGTGGACAAGGCCAATTATCTAGTTGTGAGCTAAGTCTTGTATATCAACCTCTTCCTCCCCTCTATTTTCCTCGATAATAGCTTCAATATCAATATTATCCACAAATATCTTCTTTCGACTAATGTCCCAAATAATGAGGCTCTTCGACTTGGTCCTCCTGGTTTGTTGGGTCTCCAATATTGAACGTATTTCTAGCTTTAGTCTTATATGCTGCCAACCAGTCAAATCAATCTCTACGACACCTTGGGTAACTTATATAGTAGACTTGAACAACTTGACTTGCTATCATAAACTATTCGGACCCTCTATATCTCCTGCGATGCTTTATATCAATAAATCTAAATTGTTTATTAATTTTTCATCCTTGATTTGTAAAAGTTTTTAGGAAGCTCTTTCGATTCTTTTGGTAACGCCTCTTTGACTAATTATGCGATCCGATCAAATCAAGCTTGCGGTAAGTTGGAAATCAGACTTTATGTTCAACAAGCACATCACTACCAATAATACTGAATGAGTCTCATAACCAGGATATATATGAGTATCGGCATCCTTAATTATATCATAGAACTCCTTTGCATCATGATTCGGATCATCCGGATTAAAATTAGGCCCTGCCGCATCATAAACCGTTGTGTTTGATAATAAACGAAAGAAATAAGAAACGATGGGTTTATGCGAAACCCGCTCTTTGGTTTACAAACAAGATTGTACAATTAATCCTATATGAGGATGTCGAGTACAATTTATTTAATCTGGATAAATATTGCTATAGGAGTCTGATCTGCAGTCGATCACTTTGTCCCTTGGACTACATGATGATGAAGAAGTGTCGTAGAAGACAGAAAGCAGCTTCGAAGGTTGCTAGAGAGAGTGGGCGCTCGATGCCAAAGTTGTCGATCACTACTCTTTGCCTGAGCTCTGGATTCTTCTCTCTCAAAGACTCTTTGACTCTCAGTTCCTTAGAATCTTTGACCTTGGTTCTGATCTTCAGTTTTTTTGACCAATCTTCCACCTTTCGACCTTCGACCTCTGTTGATAGAGGTCTCTATTTATAGTGTTTTAGTGACAGTGACCATTCAGTCGACGTAGAAACCGAGTAGTGGAAAGTACAGTACCCTTTTACACGATGGTTACAATAACCGTTGCCCGCGTATAGATAAACCTTTTGAATGAGCGTGTGACGCGTGTCCCATTAAGAGAATGCGTATAAACTGTTGCGAAGATCACGGCGTAAAAGCCACGTAGGTAGTTATTCCTCGCATAGAAAAGGCTGGCGTAGAAGCCATAACTGTCACCATGGCATAGAAGCCAAGTAGGCATAGAAGCCGAGTAGGCGTGGAAGCCGAGTAGCATAGAAATCGAGTAGGCATAGAAGATAGCTGATCCTCCTCCCCTGACTGAGGCCTTGAGCGAATTCTGGACCGAATAGCCTTAATACGCACCAATGCAAATGTGGCCTGAGTTGGCGTATTCCAAGAAGATAGCGTACAGCGTGCTCCTATAGCTGAGAATAGCCTGATGGCGTAATGTGCCAAAGTGATGATGTGTACGTTATAGCCGAAATGATAGCTTTTGGAGATATAATCAAATCTCTTGCATTAAATGCAGAGATCTGCCCCCATCCTACGCATTAAATGCAGAGGCATATCTTCGAAGATTTGCCATCATCCTACGCATTAAATGTAGATACGTGCCTCGAACCCCGTACGAAGAGCAACTGATGACGTGGGCAGTCTGTTTGCCTTCTGCGGAGCATAAGAAGCTCACGTCTGCCTGTGTAAAACTAGGCAACGTATTCCCTTGTATGCGTAAAAGCAGTTTACGCCAAGGAGATGTCACTAAACGACAGTCTGGGTCGCTGTGCCGCGCCATCATTATAGCCGTCGTCTGGATAGTCGTGCGGTACTATTTGTCAGGAGTCAGACGTCAGGTTCACTGCATGATTTGTCAGGTTCATTTCGGGGAATACGAAGCATCCCTCGTACACTTTAATGCTGCATTAAAAGCGGATGAGTTTTACGCCATAAAGGCGATGTAGCACCCTTTTTTTACCCTGAAGCAGCCTGGACATACTGCATTACGCAGATGGTCCTTGATCCTTATATTTTATGCTGTGCTCAGCGAAAAAGCTCTGTTTGCACGCCGATGGCTCTGAAGTCATCTTTTTATGCTGCCCAGCATCAACATGTTGCGTATAGCTATCCAGCGTATTTTTCATGCTTCTACAAGACCCCCTTTAAAGCTTTTAAATTTCTCATAATTGAAACGCTTTGAATGAAGCATAAAATGGTCAGATCTGACACGTTCTTCAAGGTTGACTTCATGGCAGAGTTATTGGGGATCCGTTGGGATTCGGTGGGCTTTCTCTTGCTTATAAAAGGCTGAGGAGTTTAACCTGTTCTTCCCACATTTCCTTCACTACACAGAGATGATCGCCGGAGTTTGTCGGGTCGATTTGAGTTAGAAGAAGACCATGTTCTTCCAGCAAGTAAGGAGCCAAAAAAGAAGGCGTCTTCGAGCAAATGTCCTCTGCAATGATGGATCATGGAAGGATATCATAGCCTCCTTTGCTCGGGATAATCAGCAACTTTGTATGACGGTTCTTCCGGAGAGAGGAAGGGTCTCATTTGACCACACAACTTGCAAGCTGTATCTTCTCCTATCGTTCGTGGACGAGAGTAGACAAACTAGCTCTGTCCTCGAGTATTAAGTTGGGTGAAATACCTCAACTCAATCTATCATGGCGTACGGAGCATGGGATCTGCATAATTTATGCAAGCCCAGTTTTGTATCCTCCCGCCATTTATCATTTTCTTGTTAGTTGGTTGCGGGAACCGACTAACTGCTAGAGAAGATGGATGAAGAATTCCACCCATGCGAGAACCTGATAGAACAGACTCTGGGGGTGGCCTTCCGATGACGATGAGAAAATCCTTTGTAGACGGGATTTCCCTCATATGTAATCATGAAAACGAAGAAAAATCCTTTGTAGAATGGATTTCCCTCATATGTAATCATGTTTTTAATAAAATCATCTTTTTCTGTGCATATGATCATCTTGCCATATATTTTGCTGTGAAGTCTGAATATGTGTAGCTTCGACACGTCTGGTAATTTTATGCCGACTCTGATAGAAAGAGTGCTAGGTCCCGTCCTGTCTTTTACGCATAACTGACGATGCGTAAAAAGCCGCTTTAGCATTTAAGTCGAGTATTCGAACTGTCCTGCTGTTAGGAATGAGGAACCGCATAAAATTCTGAACTGTCACTTCTGATAAACATAATTTTTGTTCAGACCATCATCTTCAAGAATGATTTCTCGAAAATCCCTTGGACCAGGGCGAGAAATGGATGTCAAAAGCTGAGTCGCCATCTTGAACTGTAGATGAAATATTCAGACTGGAGTCTGGATGAACTTTCAATCGACCCAAGGAGAAGAGTCATTTTCAATGTTGAACTCTGTATGCTTCGGGTACTTAGGATATTTTGGGGTCAAGAAGGAGTATCTTCTGTGTGAAATCTTGCAATTGACCGCCTTGAGAATTTTTCAGATATACGCGTACTCTGGCCTGCGTATTTTCAGATATGCGGAAAGTCATAGATCTGTAACTGTAGATGAGCATAAAATCATAAGTTCGTAGCCTCTCGAGCGTAAAAGCTGCTGAGTATGAGAGCATCCGGGCGTAGAACTATAGATTTGTAGCCTCTGAAAAAAATCTTTCGAGCGTAAAGTTGTGGATCTGTTGCCTCTGAGCGTAAAAGCCACCGAGCGTGAAATCATAGATTTGTAGCTGCTGAGCGTAAAGTCGTAGGTTTGTAGCCTCTCGAGCGTAAAAGCTACCGAGCATAAAAGCATCCGGGTGTAAAACCATAGACTTGTAGCCTGTGAGCGTAAAACCATAGATCTGTAGCTGTCGAGCGTAGAAAGCTCCTTAGCGTAAAACCACGAATCTGCTTTACACGAAAACTTTTCAAATTCGCTGACTGTCCGTCTTCTTTGAGTAATAGGCTGACGTAGTCCCCAATCATAACCGAATTTTAAATGTGGGATTTGGTTGGGGATTCGAGGAGTCCATCCGAACTCTATATATACCCCTAGCTTTTCAGAGAAAAACTTTTCATCTGTCTTTTGCAAAAGAAAGCCTTCGACTGTTTGAGTTCTCTCCTTCGTTTCTCTCTCCGAGCATTCAGAGCTTTCAGCAATGGCCCCGAAACCGATCTCCTCCTCCAAGGGAAAGAAGACCGACTCTTCTTCTCACTCTTCTGCCCAAGCAAGACCGACTTCCGTCGGGCAAGGCGAGCTTCATTCTTTGTGAAGTGTCCCGTCGACGAGCAGTGCACCCGGCCTTATAGGTAGAGCTTTTGGGACGAAAAAGAACGACTAAAATCCTTCGCACACGTTGTATGTGAATGCGCTAGGTCATCTTCTGTGCTGATAGCCTCTTCGAGGAAGATGATGCACAGAGATGTTTCATCTTTTATGCCCACATTTTTAATGTGTCAGCGTAAAAACTCTATATTTTCACAGTCGGGCGTAAAAGCACAGACTTTCGAAACTTGGCGTATACCATAAAATTTGAGTGTTACGCTTCTGGATGGAAATTTCGGCATAAAAACTCAAATTTTGGCAGTCTGGCATAAAACACAGACTGTCGAACCTTTGCGTATATTGCCAGTCTTTGAATTTTACGCCTTGGAATAAGATTCCAGCATAAAATATCAAGTATTTACAGTCTTGGCGTAAAGCACAGACTATTGATTTTTGGCATGTGCTGCAAGATTGTCTAGTATAGAAACTGACGTATCTTTCTTGAATTTTGCAGTTATCTTGCATGCGTCTCCGCTGGCTGAGGTGATGGGTTTAGCTGTCGGGATGCTGCACTCCAACTACCTGGAGGATTTGTCCCACGTGACATTTTCCATCTCTGGACCCCAATATCCTGAGGGAAGGGGAATCCTGATATCGGCTCAAGGAGAGCGGATGCTGTTGAGCATGATCAACGGAGAGCCCCTGACGTATATAGAAGGGGACCAATATATAAAGCCGGCTTTTCTCTTCGGGGACATGATTGACAAGCAGTCCAGACGAAGCCTATGAAAGAACTCTGGGTTTTCCCTGCTGGGGGCTTGGTTCTGTATCTGCCCAAGATGCTGAGAGACTATCCCATCTCGGCATTCTTCCATGCTACACATCCCAGGAGGATGTTGTGGACGCTGACTCCCGATCTTCACGGCCGGACAGGGAAGATATTTCATCTGGAAGGAGCTGACCAGAGGTCGTTTGTCAGCCGCCCTTCCGGCTCTGTGACGCCGTTCAGGGGACTGTACCCGGGCAGTATCCCGAGTGAAGACAGTTTAGTGATCCAGCCGATCCAATTACCGACGTTCTGCAACAATTTCATGTGGCACGGGGGAGTATACCTTAAGGTGAACCCTTGGACAAGTGGGTGGATCACCCCTAAAAATCTTAGATGGGCTCGCTTAGCTGAATGGGCCCTAAAATATTTTCAGACCGGGCTGGAGGGCATTGGTCTGTACTAAGTTGTGAGTGCTACCAGTGTTGGGTTACCTCTCAACCCCAACCTGTTTCTGGCACTGATGGAGTGATATATCTCGCTCACCGGGACTTTCGCCACTCTACTAGGGGAGTTGGGATTGGCCCTGCACGAGATGGCAGAGATCTCGAGATTGCCGATGGGGGATACTCGATATGAAGAGTATGTTCCCACGAACCGGGAGTTAGGGGATTCAGACCCTCGGGTAGTGGCCGTGTACCAGGAGCTGATGTGCCACTACCTTGCTTGTACTGCTTTTTATGGTGAGCCCTCAAATTTGGCTCATATCAATAAATGGACGTCCTACCTCTTCTTTCACTAGGCCAGGACTACTAAGCCAGAGAAAGTCTTGGAAGGCAAGGATCAGCCTCTAAAAATGTCTGAGCGTGCTTAGTGCTCAGGTAGTCAACGATCTTATGGAAGATGTTGGGGCTCCGGACCAGATCGTCAACGAAGGGATAGGGAAATATCTTGTAGGCCATAAGGCCTATAGTTATTTAAGGCATTGTCGCAGGCTTCTGTCCAAGGAAGCTCAACTGGCTGGCTTCCTCTCTATATGGCTGCGCCGACTGGTGGTACCCGACATTGCATATGCGGACCGTATTCACCGCAACAACTTATGGACTGCAGTGCGTCTGGTGTTCGGGGCAAGACTGGGTTTGCTCCCTGCCATGGTGTGCCGCATACAAGCTGGCCTGAGGGCCATGACTGATGGGCTGCTCGCCGATGAAACTCGGCGCGATAGCTTTCCCAGGGTAGAATTACCATACCTGTATTTGATGGGATGGTTAATTCTCCATAACCCCAGGATGATGTCTCCCGGCTCTGGTAGTAGTTCGGGGGGTAGTTTCTTGTTGAACTACAAGAATTCCTCCTGGAACGTGATCACAGTTTTAGACTGTCGGCGGGCGCTGAACTTCAGTCACAGCTTGAAGCTTTTTGGCACTGTCCCCTCCGTACATCTCAATCAACAGGGGATCAGACTTCAGGATATAGGCGACGGAAAGACCGTTCTTTCTCCTGAGACTTTAAATTGGTTGGTCTGTATTAGACCTTCTCATCTACTATACAGAAGTGAAGACCATTGCTTCTTTAAGCCCTACCTGCATAGTCAGTTTGCCAGGCAATTCGGGTACGACCAGTTGCATGTGGGCAATGCCGTCACCAGCTTCAGGTCCAGAGTCAGACTCATTGATGGAGAGAGAGGATAGCGATACTTCATCATGGGTTGTACTGAAGCAATTTTTATCGTGCCCATCATTTCACTCTCCACAGAGCTGCGCATTCTCCACTCGTATGCCCAGTTCTATGTGGCAACCAACACCTTCCATCGCAATTTTGATATGCATGGAAGTTTTAGGGTACCCTCTTCCAAGCCTGGGGGAAGAGTCGAAATACCCTTAGTTTCTTCGGACGAGGGTGAAGATTTTGTCAATCCAGATGAGCCTCTGTTGGCGGTACCGAGGGGTGAAATACCTTCGCCTGCAGGGCCTCTGGTAATCTCTGGGAAGCGAAGGGCTTCTGCTCCGAATGAGGCTTCCCCTCGCAAGAGGAAGAAAAAGACGGTTACTCGTCCTCTCAGGATTCCCGGCAATGAGGCTCCTAGAATAAGCCTGCTTCTTCCCCTGTTGGGGACGATCCTTTGATTGGAGGTTCCTCGCTTTTTAGAGAGGAAACATCTACAGTTTTGGCTGGCGATGCCGGAGAATCTCTGCTGGAGGCTGCTGTCGCTGCTACCGCTTCAGGTAGTGGAACGAGATCGTCTTCGGGGCCGAGCATAATAAGATTCCGTATACCTTTATCCAGATCAACATCGGGAGAGACCCCTGCCGTGTCTGTAAGCGCACCTAGCGAGATTCCAGCCGGTGAACCTCGAGTGGATCTCGACGAAGATTCGGAAGAGTACCTGCCGATATCATTTAGCACACCCCCTTCTCCAGGTATGACAGCTTGCCTAGCATCATTAAGAAATAATTTAGCTCTACTGGCCGCAGACGCGACATATACACCATAGGCCATGGGTAAATGTCGTCTTTACGCCTCTTTTTAGAAAAGTTAACATCATTTCGATATTAAATTCCTTGTCTTCTTTTCAGGGGAAGACATCTTCAGGGAGGGCAGTGTTGACGCACCTTTCGGCTCTGTTTTAGGTCCTGGCGGCGACACGGAGGTGCCTGACTTTGAAGAGGAGACACTTTCGAGTGCCGGCTTGCCCGTCGAAGAGATTCCGATATCTCAAAAGGAGGATGAGCCTGTCATTGCAACAATGCCTCCTTTGAGTACGCCGGTCACTTCGTCTGGTGTTGGCGCATCTTTTTTTGTCGCACCACCAGTTAACGCGACGGCTGTGGCAACATTGTCTGCGGTCGTTCCTGGAGAGAGGTTCGCCAAAATCGCAGCCACTCCCAACGTTTATTCGGATCTGGCTATACTGACTGAGCAGTATACTGGTATCTTCTATACCACTATGAAAATATTGATATCAATAGTATTGGAGAAGAATCTGAGCTTTGAGTCTCTGAGGAGGTCCTCCTAGTTTATGATAGTGCCGATCAGGGACTTTAACGACACTGGGGTAGCTAATACACTGGAGCAGATCGTTAATGGTTTGGAGGAACCCATTAACGAATATCAGCAGCTATCTCGAGGCAGCATTGACGACTTGGTCCAGGCTAGGTTTGACTCCTTGACTGTATAGCTTGCTGGGCAACTGGAATCTCTGGACAAATCCGTCCAGGAACAGCAGCAGGAGATGGACCAGGAGCGTGCCCAACTGGAGTACGTCATTCCTCAGCTGACTCGGTGCAAAGTCGACTATGAGGAAGTGACAGCAAGGGTCCGCAGATTGAGAGATGAACTCGCTCAAGCGGAGGAACTGGCTGTCTCTTTGTCGGCAACTCGAGATATACTGACAAATCGGAGGGAGACCGCCCAGCAAAATCTGACGCAAGCGGGTATTGTCCGCGCGGGTTTCGTACGTACTCGGTCCGAGCTATCCACTTAGCTATCTACTTTAAACAATGATGCAGCAAGGTTGGAGCGTGCTCGCGCTGACGTCTTGAACTCCTGGGATGTGAGGATGGTTGCTCTGGCACGGCAGATTCGCGACCTAACTGCTCCTCCCAAATAATGTACTCTTTTTTTGCTTTCCAATATAATTTTGCTCTTTTTGGGAATAATAAAGAGGCTTTCATCTGACTTTGTGGACCCATCATTTTAGAATATAAATAACAAGTTTGGGTGAAAGTGATATCAGAGGTAATATGGACATGATATACTCTCGGTAAGTTTTAGTAGGACATATCTATTCAGAGGTTATATGGACATGATAGAATACGCTTCAGCTAAAATTTGTACACAAAACACTATCAAAGGTAATATGGATGTGATAGGTCTTGAAGTTCTAAATTAGTTAAACATATTTATTCAGAGGTTATATGGATATGATAGAATACGATCCAACTAGTTTCGTTTTGGAAGTAGTTTTGTCAGAATGAGATTTTCACCATATTCCACTTTGAGCAAAGGAGGTTAAGAATAGTACCTCTTTAGGAATTTGCCATTGATAGGAGCCGTCAACAAGTCTCTGTTGGGCTTGGCTAACCTGTAAGTGCCGTTGAGAACGTCGTCTCGATCACATAAGGGCCTTCCCATTTGGGCTGGAATTTACCCTTACTCCTGTGAGTAAGAATCATCGGCCTTCTCACAGCTAAAACTAGCTCACCAACTTTGAACACTCTTTCCTCTACTTTTTGGTTAAAAGATCTGGAAATGCGTGCCTAGTAGAACGCGATGCGTTGTTGAGCTTGGAGGCGTTTCTCGTCTAATCCTTCTAACTCTTGAAGCCTTAACAGGTCATTCTTTTCTTGAGTCAGCTTATTAGCCACTGCTATCCTGAGTGACGAAATTTGGATTTTGATGGGGAGAACTGCTTCGCTCCCGTAAACTAGTGAGAATATGGTACAACCTGTCGGTGCTCGTACCGTTGTGCGGTATGCCCAGAGACATTCTTCCAGCTTCTCATTCCAATCCCTCTTGTTCGAAGAGATGAACTTTTTCAAGAGCTTAATAATGGTTTTGTTGAAGGCTTTCGCCAAACCATTAGCAGCAGGATTGTATGCCGTAGAGGCAACATTTTGTATCCGATTTTTATCGCAAAATCGATGAAACGCTTGGCTGATGAACTGAGGTCCATTGTCATGAATTATCCTTCGGGGTATCCTAAAGCTATAAATGACATGATGCTTGATGAAGCTGATCACATTAGATGCCTTCACCTCAGCAAGAGGGATCGCCTCTGCCCATTTGGAGAAATAATTCGTGATGGCCAGTATGAACCGGTGACCTTTGAAAGAAGACGGGTGAATAGGACCAATGATATCCATACCCCATTCTTCGAAAGGACAGGATGCAACCGTAGGATGTAGGTGTTCAGGAGGTTGATGGATAAAGTCTACGTAGACCTGACAGGCTCTGCATTGTCTTGCATACTTTATTGCATCGGAATCCAAGTAGTCCAGTAATAGCCCATTCTCCTGATACGATCCTGTAGCTTAGGACCGGGTTGATGCTCTCCGCATACGCCGTCGTGAGCTTCACGGATAATCCGCTGTACCTCGTCACTAGAGAGACATCTCAATAGCAGTCCGTCGTAGGTCCAGCGATATATACACTGTAAAGAAGCGTCATGATAGAAGCGTAATGATCGTCTTTTGACGGATACTGCTTCTTTAGGGTCCTCCGGCAAGATTTCGTATGCCACGAAATCTATAAAGGGACTTCTCCAGTCTCTCTTGGGAGGATCTGTATTCACAGCGTAGCTGCTTTCTATGTGAAAGTTATTTTTTATACAGAATAAATCTCTGTTAAGAAGGATCACCGAATTCTGCCTTCTTATAGGAGTAGCTAAATCTGCAGCTAGACTGGCTAGGGCATCAGCTTCCAGATACTGAGATCGGGGCACATGTTCTAGGAAGAATCCTTTGAATGTCATGGCTATCTTGACCCCTGCTCGTTGATAGGGAATGAGGTCTGGATTCCGGACTTCATATATTCCTCTGACTTGATTGACGATTAGAATAGAATCACGGAAAGCTTCCAGAGATTCGACGTCCAATTCTTTAGTGACTTGGAGCCCAATTAGTAGAGCGTTGTACTCCGCCACATTATTAGAACAGGGCTTGCTAAGAGAATACGCCCGATAGATGACGAGTTTATCAGGAGTGACCAGGACAATCCCTACTCCTGAGACCACGTTTCCCCTGGGAGCAGTTCTGGAGGCACCATCGAAGAACAGTTGCCATGCATCACTTTTTATTACGGAATTACATTCTGTAACTTCGTCGGGAATATCCTCGTACAGTTTGGAGGTCTCCGGGATCGGATGAGCAGCTAGGAAGTCAGCCAACGCTTGGCCTTTGATGGACTTCTGAGGGACATACACCATGTCATACGGTGTTAATAACATCGCCCAAATCGCGAGTCGGGAATTAAGAACGCTTGGCTTGTTCATCAATACCCGAAGAGGATTGATCCTGGAGATGATATGGATGGTTTGGCCTGTGATATAGTGTCGCATCTTTTGGATAGCGAACATCAGAGCCAAGCATTCTTTCTCCACTAGATTGTACCGGTATTCGGCTCCGACCATCATCTTGTTGAGGTAGTAGATAGCCTGTTCATGACCCATATCGTTCTTCTGTGCGAGAAGAGCTCCCAGAGAATGATCCATCGCTCGAACATACAGCAAGAATGGTCTTCCTATGACGGGTGGCACCAGAACTAGCGGACTAGTGAGGTAGCATTTGATATCATTAAACTCTTGTTGACAGGCTTCGTTCCATACGACGGATACACCTTTCTTCATGAGACGAGAAAAAGGCTGACATCTCCCAGAGAGGTTGGATATGAATCTCCGGATATAAGCCACACGACCTTGAAATCCCCTGAGTTCCCTCAGATTACGGGGCGGTCGCATTTCTAAGATGGCCTTGACTTTATCAGGGTCCACTTGAATGCCTTTGGCGGTAATGACAAATCCCAGGAATTTGCCACTTGATACACCCAGAAAGGACTTTGTAGGATTCATTTTGAGTTGATGTTGGCGCATCAACTCAAATACTGTCTTCAAGTCTTCGATGTGATTATCCTTGAGGCGGCTTTTGACAGCTACATCGTTCACGTAACATTCCACTGTCTTGCGTAAATGCTCATGGAATATGTTACTCATAGCCTTTTGGTACGTAGCCCCGGCATTCTTCAATTCGAAGGGCATGACCGTATAGCAATATACCCCAAGTGGCGTCCGGAAGGCAGTATACTTCTCATCTTCAGGATGCATCTTGATTTGATTGTATGCTGAAAATCCGTCCATGAAAGACATACGTTCAAAACCGCATGTATTGTCAATCATGACGTCTGTGATGGAAAGGGGAAACTCATCCTTGGGGCAGGCTGCATTCAGATCTCGGTAATCGATGCAGACATGTACTTTCCTATTTTTCTTCACGACCGGGACAACATTGGCGACCCAGTCGGGATGTTGTTCTTCCCGGATGAAACCGCAGGCTATCAACTTCTTGATTTCAGTTTCAATGGCGTCCATCATATCCGGGCGGAACCGGCGTTGGTGCTGCTTCACAGGCTTCGACTCGGGCAATATATTGAGTTTATGAGTAGCCACCTTCGGATCAAGACCTGGCATATCCTCATAATTCCATGCAAAGACATTGATATATTCTTTTATCAGCTGGGTAATTTCTTCCCTTTCTTCTTCAGAATGATTATTACTGATTAATATCGGCTTTGACGAAAGTTCATCCCCAATATCGATCCGGATAACTTCATCTTCAGTTGGAGGTTCTCTCTGCTCGAACCAAAATTCCTATTTTGTATCCATTTGTTGAGCCCAAGAGTCATTCTCGAATGGTTCGGATTCTTGTTCGTCTGCTTCGAAAGGATCTGCCACTACCATATTCACTGATAATGTTCGTTCGAGAGCATCAGATGAGTCGGAGGACGACGAGTCATTCTGAAAAGAGGAAAAGATATCATCGTTTGACTCACAAGCTGTAAGGGAGGTGGTATACCCTAACCCGAAACTGGTTTATTGATAGTAGGGATCTCCGTGCAGCGGTATTCGTCTGCCTTTCCCGTAGTTGAGACCTGGTTTCAGCTTCAAGTCATAACCCATACTTTGCATGATCTTCAGAGCTTGCGGGCTGTATCTGTGAACCTGCATTTTACCAACATCATCGTCGAAAGAATCTTCTTGTATAGTCGGTTCATTGCGCATGCGGCCGAAGACTATTGAACGCTGACTGCTACAGGCAGGCGGGACAATGAAGATAGAATCCTCATGTGGTCCATATGCCGTGGTGACATTAGATGATGATGCTACTTTCCACATATACGGATGATAGGAATTTATAACTTCCAAGAATTTTTGTGCTATAGGTTCTATATCGTCATGGGGAGAGGATTCCTTATTTGGAATTTGAGCATTAATATACTAGAAAAGCGGATCTTTATTATCATCTGAAATTGCGTTCCTGGTTGCGTTTACATCAATCGACTGCCTGTTGCGCTGAAGGTTGATGACCAAGGGTGGAGGCTTCTGGTTCAAAGTGATCACTAGAGGATCACCTCCTTTTTCTGACCTGGTTTTGTTCAGGTGGATTGACATAGGCTCCATGGATTTTGGACGAGTAGTTTGCCCTTTCACCTTGATTGACAGAGGTTGCTTGGTAGAGGGTTCTTCTGGCTCCCGATGGGATTCCTTCTCTGCTTCGCCTGACACCTCTTCCATGTAGTCTTGAAAGTACAATACGGCATCAGAGTAGTAGAATTCTACTCCTTCAAACGGGTTTAGGTCAGCAATCTCCGTTTATACTGTTCCTTGGGCATCTACATATTTAAAGCATTGATGTAGAGTCGAAGGAACGATATTGTGGTTGTGGATCCATGGTCTACCCAGCAGAATATTGTAGGACACATCTGAATCAATGACGTAACACATAGCCGCTGATCTGAGGTCGCCAATCTGGATCCTCAGGCAAATTTTCCCCAACGGCTTACTTTTCCTGGCGTTGAAACCCACGATTGTAGTGGTGGTGTAAGCCAATTCGCTGGTAGAAATCCTCAGCGGTCTGAGCAGACTATGAGGAATGATGCTGATTGATGATCCCGGATCTATGTAAATCCGGTCGACCTCCATGGAACCGACGTACTGGGTGTAATTGAGGGGTCTGTCATGCCTGTTATGCTTTAACAGCATGTCATCTTGAGTGAAAGTGATATTCGGGACCACCTCCATCACACTGTGGCACTGAGGACATTCCACGGGTTCTTCGTCAGGGGACTTGAGCTGGGTCAAGTATGCCTCCGCCTGCATTAATGCTTCACTCAGGGCTTGACGAGTGTCTTGAGAGAGCCTGAGTAGTTCGAAGATGGACAACTTGGCTGGTGTATTAGCCAATTGGGCCAAGATATCGAAGTTGCATGCCTTCTCTAAACCTTTGTTTTGAACATTTTTCGAAGGTTTATCAAAACAAACTTCTTTTTGCTTCCCTTTGTCCGCCGGAATTGGTCTTGAAAGAGCGGCCTCTGGTATGGCGAGCTCTGGTTCTGAAGGCTTGGTAGCTGAAGCGTCTGCCGGTGCATCTTCCTGACTTGTTCCATAGTCCTTGAGGTAAGCTTTCCCTGAACGGGTTCCAGTAGCCAAGATCTCGTCTTCTGATGTCGAGTGTACCGCAACCATGTGACATGGTTTACGCTTCGAGTTCTTTTTAGACTTAGCCTTAGCAGCTTGAGTCTCCTCCTTGATCTCTGGTACCAGATCTAGATGAACCCATATAATCTCGCCTCGCTGGGTAGTTAGGGGTACCAGGTCATGATTTTGACCTCTAGCTGGAGGGAGATTAACGATGTTCATCGTTATCCGGGAAATAGGTGTAACATCGTCTGGGACTTCTTGGGGAGGCAGATTGCCAAATTTTAAAGAGATCATGTTGGCTGTGACCGTCTTCTCGCTGTTGCATTTAGTGATGGCCTTAGCATCGATCAGCTCCTGGATCTTCCTTTTCAGTGCATAACACGCCTTCATAGGGTGGTGTATGTATCTATGGAAGATGCAGTACTTGGGGTTATTAGTACTGCCGACTTTATTAGGCCGCTATTCCTCGGGAAGGGTAATCTTGTCGCTTTTGATGAGACACTCGAATATGCTCGAAATATCATCGTCGTCGAAAGAGTATACTTCAATGGGCCTGGAAGTCCCAGGTTTCGTATGTGTGGTTGCCGCAGTCTTTTTCCTAGAAGTATTGATTATCAGAGCTTCTTTCCCTTTGGAACTACGAGGATGGTCGCTGTTGGGGGATGACCACTTGCCTCTATCGGAGGCAGAGATCATGATGCCATTATCACGCGCCTTTCGACTGTTGTCCTCGGCGGCTGCCGCTTAGATGATGAACGAGTGCCAATCATGGAACTGATATGGTCTTGTGAACACCGAGATTACGGGAAGAAGGTTCTTCTTATAAATATCCACTAATGCCGAGTTTGGAACTCTGGGAGGCATTTGCAAAGTGGCTTGACGAAAACGTTCGATGAAGGTGCGAACGTCCTCTTTTTCCCTCTGCTTCACTTCGATGAGAGAGGACATAGACATTTCCATCCCTCCCTCGTAGAATCGTGTGAAGAATAAAGCCTTGAAGTCTTCGAAGGAAGTAATACAGTTGTCCGCCAGGCTACGGTACCACTAATAAGCCACTCCCGAGAGATAGCCCTTGAACACCCGAGTGAGGAGGGCGTCATTCCCTTGTAATAACACCGTCATCATACTGAAGTAGTTCATGTACTGACTTGGTGATGTTTTTCCCTCGAACAAAGCCATAGTCTGTGGTTTGTATTTAGGAGGGAAAGGGGCCTCTTTCCAGATAGCCGGGTAGGGCTGGTTGATTCCCAATTTCTTGAGATGATCTTTGTGCTTCGAGGCATCAAATTGGGCTTTCAACTCCCGTACTGCCTGCATCGGATTTTCAGCCGGTAGCGGGACCACGGAGTGGTGAGGAATTGGTTTAATTAATACATTCTCCGAGCGAGAAAGCGGAGGAACTGCTGACTCCTGATCTAGAGCAGGCTCTTGGATCATGTTGGATGGTGGTAAGTCCACCCCCACACGTATCTGAGTTGGAGGGACCGATATTTGAGCCATCGCAGCTGTGTGTTGAGTCAACATCATCTGGTGCATGTTCTCTATCATGGATTGCATTTCCTTCCTAGATGTATCCAGTACAGTGATGCGTTGCTCAGCGCACCCCGACGGGGAAGCTTCCTCATGTTCATCTCCAATGGCATAAACTCCCCTCTCCCTGGGTGTCATTGAAGGATGAGTATAGGTCTCTGTAGAAGTTGACTCTATACTTTCAGCATCTGATTCGGGAGACTGGCGACCCCTAGCATCGGAATCAGAAGAGTACGAATCCGATTGTCGCAACCTCGAATGGGTATTTTGGAACACCCCAGCTTCAGTGTTCCTAAGGAGCTTGTTGAATCTCCTTCGGCTCGGAGTTCTAGAGGGATGACATCTTGAGCTCGATCTTCCTCTAGGTATGTGTGAAGCCATGTTCACTGATGCATGTGTGGGCTCTTCTTCCTGGAAAGACGGAGAGTAGTTCAACCGATCGAAAACCGATCATTTTGTTTCTGAACAACAATAATTAACTACAATCCTATGGCTATTACAATAGTGCTTGCTAGGAGGCGTAATAGACATGCTGGAAGATCCCCTCTCCTTGCGTTTCTGGATTAGATACTCACGCAGGTCAGGAGGATTTGCAGAAGAAGAAGAAGAAGATGGCTTGTTTCTTCTATTCACATCAGTGGGCATGCGGATGTTGGGAACCATAGTTTTCCCTGTGCCACCCGTATACAACAGGTTGGCCATCTGGGTAGCGGATAATCCCCGAAGAGTTTGTCTTTCCGCAAACTGAGCCTGCTTTACGCTGAGGGACCTCCCCTGGCATAATTCTGGCTGGCATAAAGCTGAGGAGGTCCTCAGTCGGCCATCAGCTCCTCGCATAATCTGGAGGGCGGGCAGATTCTTCCCTTGCTGGCGTAAAGGCCGAAAAGTTGAGCAGTGCGCCATTTGCTTTCCCTTGCGTAGATTGCAGGGATTATCTGCTTTTCCGCGGGGGACAGATGCATCTTTACATACGGAGCGCGTTTGGAACTTCTGATTTGGCGCTAAGGCATTGTCAAAAATTCTGTCTGCCACGTCATCGACGGGAGACTGGATTTTACGCGCAGAGCGCGGTATAGGCTTCGGGACAAGCGCTGAGGCATTATCCAAAGTTTTGTCTGTTTTGTCAGTGACAGGAGACTGAGTTTTACGCGCAGGGCGCGATGTATACTTCTGGATTAGCACTGAGGCATTGCCAGAAGTTTTGTCTATTCCGTCAGTGACGGGAGACTGAATTTTACGCGCAGGGCGCGATGTATACTTCTGGATTAGCACTGAGGCATTGTCAGAAGTTTTGTCTATTTCGTTAGTGGCGGGAGACTGAATTTTACGCGAAAGGTGCAGAGGGAGCGATGTTACAACCTCGTTGGTCGGAGAGGTCGGAGAGTCGACAGGAATGGTAGGGGATGTCTTGGGCATCCAGACCTTACGCAGCTTCTTGTGGTCTTGAACAGAGAGAGAGTGAGAGCTACCCCCTGCTCGAAGCATATCTTCGTAGGCAGACTGGTCGAACTGGACGACCAGTGTCTTCTTTACGGATCCCACGGATACTGCATCATTTTGAGCAATTGCTTCCTCATCAGAAGAGAAAGATGTCCCCAGCAGAGTCGCCATCTTGTGTTAGATAATAAACGAAAGAAATAAGAAACGACGGGTTTATGCGAAACCCGCTCTTTGGTTTACAAACAAGATTGTACAATTAATCCTATACGAGGATGTCAAGTACAATTTATTTAATCTGGGTAAATATTGCTATAGGAGTCTGATCTGTAGTCGATCACTTTGTCCCTTGGACCACACGATGATGAAGAAGTGCCGTAGAAGACAGAAAACAACTTTGAAGGTTGCTAGAGAGAGTGGGCGTTCGATGCCAAAGTCGTCGATCACTACTCTTTGCCTGAGCTCTGGATTCTTCTCTTTCAAAGACTCTTTGACTCTCAGTTCCTTGGAATCTTTGACCTTGGTTCTGATCTTCAGTTTTTTGACCAATCTTCCACCTTTCGACCTTCGACCTCTGTTGATAGAGGTCTCTATTTATAGAGTTTTGGTGACATTGACCACTCAGTCGGCGTAGAAATCGAGTAGTGGAAAGTATAGCACCCTTTTACACGATGGTTACAATAACCGTTGCCTGCGTATATATGACCTTTTGAATGAGCGTGTGACGCATGTCCCATTAAGAGACAATGCGTATAACTGTTGCGAAGATCACGGCGTAAAAGCCACGTAGGTAGTTATTTCTCGCGTAGAAAAGGCTGGCGTAGAAGCCAATAACTGTCACCATGGCGTAGAAGCCAAGTAGGCATAGAAGCCGAGTAGGCAAAGAAGCCGAGTAGGCGTAGAAGCCGAGTAGGCATAGAAACTGAGTAGGCGTAGAAGATAGCTGATCCTCCTCCCCTGACTGAGGCCTTGAGCGAATTCTGGACCGAATAGCCTTAATACGCGCCAATGCAAATGTGGCCTGAGTTGGCGTATTCCAAGGAGATAGCGTACAGCGTGCTCCCATAGCTGAGAATAGCCTGATGGCGTAATGTGCCAAAGTGATGATGTGGACGTTTTAGCCGAAATTACGGCTTTTGGAGATATAATCAAATCTCTTACATTAAATGCAGAGATCTGCCCCCATCCTGCGCATTAAATGCAGAGGCGTATCTTCGATGATTTGCCATCATCCTGCACATTAAATGCAGATACGTGCCTCGAACCCCGTACGAAGAGCAACTGATGACGTGGCAGTCTGTTTGTCTTCTGCGGAGCGTAAGAAGCTTCGTCTGCCTGTGTAAAACTAGGCAGCGTATTCCCTTGTATGCGTATAAGCAGTTTACGCCAAGGAGATGTCACTAAACGACAGTCTGGGTCGCTATGCCGCGCCATCATTATAGCCGTCGTCTGGGTAGTCGTGCAGTACTCTTAGTCAGGAGTCAGACGTCAGATTCACTGCACGATTTGTCTGGTTTATCGAGGAATACGAAGCGTCCCTCGTACACTTCAATGCAGCATTAAAAGCGGATGAGTTTTATGCCATAAAGGCGATGTAGCACCCTTTTTTTACGCTGAAGCAGCCTGGACATACTGCATTACGCGGATGGTCCTTGAGCCTTATATTTTACGCTATGCTCAGCGAAAAAGCTCTGTTTGCACGCCGATGGCTCTGAAGTCAACTTTTTACGCTGCCCTGCATCAACATGCTGCGTATAGCTATCCAGCGTATTTTTTATGCTTCTACAATCGTATCTCGTACAAAATTGTACTCTCCATATTCGGCATAGTCTGCTTCATCTTAGATGGCAACATCCATAGCAACATCCATAACATAAGAAGATTATCTTTTCGCATAAAGTTCACCTTACAAAGCCCACAGGTGGTAATCATGTACAAAACTCTTAAGGGTCAGATGCTTCCTCATAATCACCACTTTTTCGTAATGTCTATTACAACTATGAGCACATGGACACTTGATTTTTGGACCATCTATTTAATCAGGTTTTCTCATGGTATAGTTAAGAAATATTTCAATGCCTGCCTTAAAATCGTCACTTAGACCAATCCTGCAATCGTGATGCCGCTTGTACATCCACGTACAATCAACCAAGTAACTATCTATTATTTGGTCGATACAAAATTATGTATCATAAGATAAAATACACATAAGCAATTAGATGTACATACAAAATAAGATGGGCAGTCTAAAAGCATTATAATTCGTACTTTGTGTATTCTACCATAGAGGAAAGTAGAGAAACAGGTGAAACAGAGCTTAACATAGAACAGATCAGACGAATTTTTTTTCATAGCCGGTAGGTCATGTCAGAATTCTGTCAATAGGAAATGTATCGACATGAATCCGATTTGACCCATCACCTATGAAAAACTTTTCCGCTGTTCAATATGAAGATCTGTGTCACCAATTGAGGAGTTTTTGTATTCTCTACCACCTCTATGAAAGTTACAACATCGATATTTGTTCAATATGCCGATCAAAAAAGTGGATCTGATGGCGGGATAGGGCATCAAAAAAACCGATGCCAATCTCTTACGTATGTCTTTCTTGTACACAACAGTGAAACCAAACAACAAATTCATTCTCACATTCATATCACCCTCGGCCCGGGTATAACGCCAAAGTACTCTCGAGTATACGGTGTCCCTGTTTCACACCAAAAATCTTTGATGTCCGAATTTATTATTTGCTCTCTATGGTCCGCGAAGCCTAGTTACTACCCAAAATTCATTCTAGCATACATTAGGGTAAATCGTCCAAGTTCTGTCATCAGTATAGTATATGTTCTTATCAAATATAGTATCTGAAGGATATAACAGAATTAAGATGAACCCACATAATGTAATGCTTAGACATAAGCTCCCAATATAAAATATAGTGATGGATTGTGGTATCATCATTGTCGAGGGATCGGGGCCGATGGACAGTCAATTTTATCTTCATGGTTTCTACCTCGCCAGTCAAATGGCTGCATGGACTATGCCTCGCCATTATTGGGCCAAAGCCTTGCCTCCTAGAGAAGTAATCCAAATTCTCCATATCACATTATAGGAGCTATTAATTGTGTTATCTAGACTCTAGTGTATATATTGCATATGTTCTTATAGTTTTAGTTGTGTTTGGGGATGAAGAAAATGTGTATCATGGGAGTTTCCAATAGTTAGAGGGTATCATAGATCTTCACCTATCCCTTACACCAGTTCATTTTCACTTAATTGGAACTTGTGTTCCAAGACTGTACACACAACCTGAGTACTATCCTCTATGTCCTTCTCCTTCACATGTATCACACTACTAATACACTCACAGAGCACCTTCTCAACCTCACAGTCCAAGCACCACATCTAACTGCCTGTGCACCCCCTTCTACCACTGATACATCACAACAATCTGCCATTAAGACCTGATGCACTATGATCTAATACACCACTGCAATCAACAAGCCACTACCCCTAACTAATACCTAACCAATTTTCTGACTTAGCATTGTTCCCCTCTTCACCTGTGCAAACATGTACATTGGTCTGCACTTGTAGTGCCTAAGTGCACTGCACCCCTTGTCTGAATCCGACTCCCCCCCAAATACTCACTATACAAGGCCTAACCGAATCATCTAACAGCCAGCCCCCAAATACACATAATCCATAACACAAACACCTAAAGTGGTAAAAAGAAATCATCACATAAATAATCCCCATATGGTACACCCTAGAGTGTGGGTAGTAACAGTGCAAACCAAAGAGTGAAACGAAGGAAGAAGAGGGGAGGAAGACTTACAGTGGAGCGGAGGAGAGGGAAGCACGGCGAGAGGGGAGCGGAGGAGAGGGAAACACGGGCCGGAGGGAGGAGAGGAGAACACCAGCGAGATGGGAGCGGAGGAGAGGAAAGCACAGGCCGGGAGGGAGTACGGGGCTAAAGGAGAGGATAGATAGGAGAGAGAGGTGCGGTCGAACAAAATAAAAATATCAATCAACCACCTAATTAATATTACCTAGGGAACAGTACTTGGCGACGGATATGCGGCATCCAAATCCGTCGCCACAACTAAACTATCTTGACGACGTATCCCCGACTCAATATCCATCTCCAGATCGTCGCCATGATTACGCACGTTGTTTCCGCGGTTGACCCCGCTAACTGGTGACGATCTAGCGACTAATTGGCGATAACCTAGCGACAAATAGTTGCTTAATTCGCTAATGATGGTTATTGGTCGTCCAACTGAACCGTCGCTACTTGGCAATGGATATTGACCGTCACAATATTCCTTCGCTAAATCTCAGTATTTTAGTTGTGATCTATCACAAATTGTGAAGATAGCCAAGGTAGAATACACACTACTATTATATGTAAGGTAAATCACACACTCTTGAAACTGTGTCAGAATATATAATTTTTACTTGGTGTCCAGACAAAAAGGCTTCTTAGTCTGTCAACAATTTGAATTTATTGTTCTTTGTCACTTGATCTGTTATCATGTATTAAATTAATAATCTCTCTTTTATTGGACTTTATTTAGGTTATAAAAGATTCAAATCCTGGCCCATCAATAAACTTTCTTCGTGACAATGAACACCTAAGTAGTATACATCCCTTCTAAAACCTTCTTATGTATAATAATATACACAAGAAGTTTTCATCTGATGATGTTTTCTTAAAATATACACTTTTGTTTTATGTGATTAGAATTATTATCTTCAGTTCCAACATTGGGTCTTTGTTTCAGAGCTGAGGCCAAAGAAGATCACTTGAAGATTGTTTTCTTAAACTATACGCATTATTTGATAGTTGACTGCTTGCTTGTTCAACTCACTTGAAGATTTCTTGTATTTAAGTTGAAAAATTATCTGATCATAATATTTTATCCAAATTTTGGGCCTATTTTGGAGTGGTTATTCTCATTATGGACATTTTTTCAGATACTTCATTGAATGTAATAAACTTTTTGTTTTTGCTTATTAATTTTCCAATAATGAACTTCTTCTTTCCAGTGATGACCTTCCAGTGATAAATTTTCCAGTTATGAACAGGTTTGTTGCTAATGCTAATCTGAATAGTTTGGCCATGGTGTGCCCAAGAACTACAATATTCGAAGCCTGTTGGCCAAGACAATTGTTGCAGTTGTCACATATACAACTTATTTTTTTGTATATGCATGTTTGTTTTGTCTCTATTGTTCTTTGCTGCTGTTACTTATAAAACTTATTTTTATTTATACATTATATGTTTGTTTGTTTTTACCGTTCGCTGCTGTTATAACCTCTACTTTTAGATATTTTGTTTCAACTTACTAGTAGTAAATATATGCAGGTTGTGAGCTTGTGAGCTGGGGATCTTACTTCTGAAGTAGAATGTTTTCTGACTCTGTCCCTTTGCACCAAGAGACGACATGAAGCTCAAGTACAGTTTGCGATAGACACTGACATGGTACAATAGTTCCCACCTCTCTACCATTTTTGGCAATCACAAAGTACATGATCACCTGAATTCTATTTGGTATTTGAATTAGAGGACTTAATCGTGTAGAGACAATCTCTTTACTAAGATTATCGCTACACATCTAGGAAGTGTCCAACTGTAGTGAGAAAGTGACTTTTGAATGTAACTTTTGCTTTGAGTCTTGTAGTGAAAAAGTGAATTTTTCTCTTGGAAATATTGTTTAAATTTTTTTGCTTTGGGATAATATTATATCATATTATATCTTCTTATTAATGTTTGTGGCTTTAGTCCAACTTGCAGCTCTATTTATTGGAAGAAAATACTCTGAATCTATGTACAATTAGTTTGATTTTTGTTGGAAATACTGTAAGAACAAGATTATAGACATATTTGATTTTGGTTGATTTATATGTTTTTGTTGCTATTCAAATGTGAATTTGATAATAATAAAATTTATATCACGGCATGTCTTGCGAGCCACAAAATAAAACTAATCAACCCTATAGTGGCCCGCAAATGCTAGCCTTAAAAATATTTTCGTTTTAACTATTCACCGCTTGCTATGTGTGCCATAAATTGGAGCAATTGAATCCTTTAACGACTCTCACTGCGAGTCAAAAAGTTTAGTATTTATAACCTGCAATTTGGGCCGTAAGTCATATCCAAAATTTTCGAACAACCTCATCTACGGCGTACATTTACCTAAGTTGCGGCCTATTATTGCACGCCGTAACTACTCGCACCCTTTTATGTCTGAAGCTTTTACAACACGACCCTGTGAGCCGTAAAATTAGTTTTACGGCACATATTATGAGTCATAAAAGCCCTTATTTTGGTGTAGTGATAAGTCGATGTCTGAACTAGAGTCAAAGTGACCTATATAAGAATTTACATGTCAAACAAGTGTTTTGTAATCATAAACATGCTTGAATAACTCTAATTTAGCTTCCTAGGTCAATTCTAGGTCACTATGGTCAAACTAGGTCAATAACCAAATCCGGGTTCCCGAATACCCATCTAGTTAATCTATGTAGTCATACTAGCTACTAGCTTATTCTAGGCCATATTAGCAAATATAGATACACTAGGTATCATACATATACTAATATCCTAATACCTTAGCCTATTCCCCATTACCTTGCTAATACCTTTCCCAGTACCTATTACCTTCCCCCTTATCCTAGTATCTTACTCTGTATCCGGGTATCTTGATCAATAACTTAGCCTATTCCCCACCATGTATCATGTTACTCGTATCATCATGTATCCAAGTATCATGATACCACTCTATTTCCTTCACATACCCAAGCTTGGTATCTATACTAACTCCCTCACTCACCCATAATACCTTAGCTATATTTAATCTAGTATACACTATCATACTTGTTCACATGCCTCACAAGCCCTCTTACTCAACCCATACACCAAGCTGCTGCAAACCAAACCCTTGGACTGCCCTCATCCCCCAAATGGGCAGTTACACAAGCTTGTGCACGTCTACACATAGGCCTGCAGTCCAACTCTCCTAATCTACAGTTTTCTATTCTCCCACTGCTGCAACTACAATTCATGGAACCAACTCTTACAACAACTGTTCTACACACACAAGTGTGCATGTCTATACTAATGCTAGCTAACTACAATTTCTTAGCACAGATCCAGTGTTGTTACAACCCGAGCTAAAATACTACAACAACTGCAGTATTCTCCCTTAGTTGTTGGCTTGCACAAGTATTCAGTTGCAGATACTGCCATGTTCTCCCTAGAACCTAGGTCCTCCCTCTACCTACTTCCAAGATACACTCTTAAGTACATACTCTCTTCAACAACACATGGCACACTATATTCAAGCACTAAATCACACTCAAATACCAAGTGTACACAAACAAGCACACTCTCCACAAAACACTAGTACACACCACACATATAACTATACAAATACATACACATGCACTAATATAAAAAATAACAAATACCTCATGTGTACACTACTGTCACCACACCATGGCACTAAGATACTCTATGAAATACCACTCCTACATCAATACCAACATGATACTCAACCCAAAATCACATGAAACACATAATATACTATATATATATATATATATATATATATATATATATATATATGATAGCTAATTACAATGTAATTAAAAAGAAGTCCAAAACCCCCAAATAACCAATCCTATCAATATGTATCATGGCATATCATGATACAGGCTCTACATATCCAAATGTTGACACAAGGACACACCCACTAACCTAATTAGACACCATTAACAACCGAAGGACACCACACAAATACTTGGTTGACACAAATTCATAGTTCCATCAAATAGCTCACAAAAACACATGTATCTATTAGAAATAGGCCTCCTATCACCTAAATCTTCAGCATTTGGGTTGGGTATCCCATTGGGTTCAAATTTACATTCTAATATTAAAATTGATAGCAAAAGTGAAATTAAACCTATTGGGAGTTGGATCCCAATTAAACTCCTCAAAATGGACACAATGAGTGAATTGGACACAATCTCCTTGCTAGCTCTTCTCCAATGGTCCTCCTTATGCTCCCCAATGCTCTAGGGCTCCATGATGGTGAGAATGAGTGAGATTGAAATTTAGTTGAGTAGAATTTTATAGGTAATTGGTTTGGCTTGGGAAAAAGAAGCTTGGGGATGAAGAAGTGATTAACTAGGTGGCTAAGTGAATGGACTATTCCAATTTCTAGGGTCTGTCACTTAAGAATGTGTTTGAGAATGACACAATGTCCATTGTGCCCCTCTCCACTCTCTACTTAGGTTATAGAATTGTCATGAATGGAATCAATTTTGATTTGGGAGGAATCTAAATATAATAGAGGGAATGTTCTATCCATGCTAACTAATACTAATTAATTCTAACTAACTAAAGTCATAACTAACACTAGTTTACACTAATCACTTCTAGTTAGCTAGCATTAGTACAGACACTAAATAATTCTAAACTATAATAATTAATTATAGACTTACCAATAATATAATATAATAAATATAATTAGCAACATGCAAAAAAATACTAAACTACCCTTGAGGTGAAAAGTGGTGGTTATACTTGAGTTGTTGTCCCGTTTAATGTTTCCATCAGCCTTAAAGTCTTTGAACTTCTCGAGTGCTTCATCTTTTGTCTTGAGAAGATAGACGAAGGCATACTTCGAGTTATTGTCAATAAAGGTAATAAATTACTTTATCCCGGCCTTCGTAAAGAATTGCTTGAAGTCACAAATATCTGAGAGCACCAACTCCAAAAGATATGTGATTTATTTCACCCATCTGAACGACTTTCTTACAATCTTTGTCTGTTCACAGACTTCATACTTCTCCACTTTCTTACCCCCCCCATATTTAGAGATAAGTTCTAGACATTTTGTTAATTCTTTTACAATATAAATGTCCAAGTCTATTGTGCCACAACTCAAGAGGATAACGAGAAATTAACATTATATTAATATATTCAGAAGGAATTACAAGATGCATTTTAAACATCCCTTCGGTACAAAAAGCTTCTTCGAAGTATGTTCTTTTGTAAGACATAATCATCTGGCCAGCATTAATGTCCATCCTCTGTCCTGCGTTGCACAACAAACTCCCAGAGATTAAGTTCTTGGCGATTTCCAGCACATGCTTCACATTCTCTACTATAAGAGACTTTCTTGCAGTCAATTTTAGCATCACTGCCACAATGCCCAGAAGTTTTGCCCGTGACTTGTTTTCCATCGAAACCTTCAAAGATGTAAACTCCCTCAAAAATTTTAGATAGATTTGGTATGGTAAAAATTTAGGTTTAGCTTCAGGTTGTTTAAGGATTAGAAATTAGGAATTATATAGACTGATTATTTAATTTGAAACTCTTGGTGCACCTTACCGTTGCTACAATATTTGAAGCACAACAATAGCCTTTACTTTTCAACAAATTTTGCACTCTTGACCTAGACGAGCCAACCTAGGCACAGGATATTTCTGTCACTCATAAATGTACTCCCTTGTGCTCTATTTTAATTGCACAACTTTTCAGTCACAAAAATTAATTATTTAAATCCTATGTCTTGTACCTATGTCGTTGCCATCGATTTGGGGACACAAACTCAACCTGTTTCGCCTAACAAATTAAAGGGTCTAAGAACAATACCAAGCCTACACCACCCATGATATTTGTGTCACTCTCAATTGAGACCCCATGTACTCCTATTTTATTTAAGAATACCTGTGACACAACTTTTATTTAAATTGGTGAAACTGACTTAACTTAACCCCAACTTAACCCTCACACCCAATCATGAGGTTCATACAAAATAAACATATCATCTCCATCCTATAAAACAACAAATACTAATTTTCCACATCAAATCCTCACTCTTTTTCCTTTATTTGTAAACCATAAATTTTAAGGGACTCAAATGCAAAAGGGTTGCTAGGTGTCAAACTCCTATTGGTGCAAATCTAATGGAGAAATCCCCTTTGGGTCATGTGATCGGTCACCCCCCCTCTCTTTTTCTCTCACACACACACTTGTATAGTACTATTCACTCATACTAAATTCTAGCCCTTGATTCAATCTCACCAAATCATAACCATCCATCCTTCTCCTACATAATGATAACTACACAAAACCCTATGGCCGGCCCTAATCCCTCGAAAACCCACTCTTCACTCACCTCACTCTCTCTCCTCCCCACTTTCATTCATCAGCCGAACCCCTCCATTTTCTCTCAATTCTTCTTATTCTTTACCTCTTTTACATTCTTTTTCTTCTTCTCCTGCTCTTCATTCTTATTTTGTCACGACCCGTACCCAAAAATTGGACATGAGCCGTGGGTACGTCCAGCCTATGCCACAGCATCGGCGGTAGAACGCTGTCTAGGTCTCAAGACTACCAAACATAACTCAAAACCTGTCAATGATCTCAACTCCATAAGGAGGACAATGAATAATACATTGATCAATAATTCATAATATACTCAATCACAAAAACTATAGGAAGTAACTGGCATGATCAGATATAAATATAGAAAGTATTGACATAAGTCAGGCACAACACCTAAAAAATGTCACGCCCCGAGGCGTCCCCCGAGTCGTGACCGCCGTGCGGGCCTGGAGTTGCGCCCGCACAAGGCTTTAATGATTTGCATAGCAAGCACATACTCAGAGTACGCAGATAAATTAAAACACAGATTTGAAACATAGAAAAGTTCTCTTTATTGATAATGAACATCTATTACAAACTCTTGAACGAGTTAGCTAATATGCCGAACGGCTTACAAAAGGGTTGACTCAAAATGAGATAGAAGTCCTGTACATTACATCCTTTTATAAACTCAAAACGATAAAGACCTCCAGGCTGGAGGATCGCTTTGCCACGGAGCTGCATTTGTGTATGAAGAGTTGCAGGCTCCTGACTCCAAAATGCTTCGGGGGCGCGGTGAAGATGCGCCAACAGTTGGACTGGATCGGGAAGACGACTTCGGCTCCTCGCTCGGTTCGCCTTGGTGCGGAGAACCTGTTTCAACGAGGGTCAGCATATCGAAACATGCTGGTGAAGGCGAGCTAGCCTGACTATACCAATCAACACGTTGTTTAGTGAAGCATGCATATTTTGTGGGTTTCTATCTTGTCTTAGTTCATTTACAGTTAAGCAGCATATTGAATCTACTGAAATGAACGTGCCACCGTTCGGTAGATTTTTACCTGACCGTCTGAATTGCCTGCACAATACTTACCATGCCTTCCCTGCCACGGAGACACAAGTTAGTATGCAACAGGTTTAAATATACAGGGGATCACTGGCTGGATGCCATATTGGACCAATTTTAGTCGCTGACGAGGATGGTATGCAGCGAGAGCACGGGAGTGCTGCACGCCATTCCGTCCTTGCACAGGATGACTAAACAGGAGAGTTCCCGCCCGGATCGGATCGGTGCCAGTGCCCCAGCGACCGTCCGCAGGAACTAAGGGCCTTGTGCACAAGTTGTCCGTGATCAACATATACACTAAGTTAGCAGTTGAGGCAAATCAGGGCAATAACAGGCACGGGACAGTAACAGGAGGAGAGCTACTTTGGCATAGTCTCCTTATCAGATTATTGCATTCAGGAGGAGTCATGTTCATAGCATAATTTTAAAGAAGAGCATACATTCTAACTTGTATTATGCATATGATAAATATTTCCGAGCGAACAAGCATACAAGTAAGTAACCGTTCACAGTTTTGATTGACAAGCAGTATTAACCAAGTCTATTCTCTTTTATCTTGGTTTCTTTTATTATTACTTGGTATCGTTTGATCGGGGCAAGGGAATGAAGCTGGAAGCAGGGCTAGCTAATCGGGTTGGTAGCCACTCACTTAGATTTTGGAAAGAAGAAGGAGGCGCTTCACGACTCCGTTCTTTGGAATGGAAAGTATTATATAGAGCAGGAGGAAGCTTCGTTCACCTGCATTACGAATAGCTCGATTAATACTTCTTCCTCTCTTTCCATTCTCGGAATAGAAGTGCAGTCAATGAACGAAACAATGAAAACCATCGAAACCGTTCAAGGAAAACAAGCAAATCCCAAAACCAACTCAAAGCACGAAAGCAACAAGCGACATCGAAAACTGAGGCAATAAAAGATAGCAGCGGAGAGGTCCCTCCTGACTCTGCCGCTAAGCCGATCCTTGGGGCGTAGTCCACTGAATATGGGAATCGATTCCGAAGAAACAAATCCATAACGAGGACGAGTTCTTAATTCAATCTATCCCGATCGAACGATACCGTCTTGTGTTTCTTAGCCGCGCTCTCCGCACCGGGAGAACGGGGCGCTACAAAAAATACAACAGTAAACTAGAGTCTAGATGTCCAACATAAATAGTCTCAACAATAGTCTCAACATAAGTATAATCCAAGTATCAGGTTTAGAACAAATAATACATAAGTAGAACTGTCTAGATGACTACAGGTGATTTTTCCTCCAAGGAGAGTGACTCCTCTAGGATCTCTGGTACGTAGTCTCCCTCTATGCCGGGCCCATATGTAGAAGCATGAAAAATACGCTGGATAGCTCTACGCAGCATGTTGATGTTGGGCAGCGTAAAAAGATGGACCTCAGAGCCGTCGACGTACAAACAGAGCTTTTTCGCTAAGCACAGCGTAAAATATAGGCTCAAGGACCATCCGCATAATGCAGTATGTCCAAGCTGCTTCTGCGTAAAAAAGGTGCTACATCGCCTTTATGGCGTAGAACTCATCCGCTTTCAATGCAGTATTGAAGTGTACGAGGAACGCTTCGTATTCTTCGAAATGAACCTGTCAGATCATGCAATGAACCTGACGTCTGGACTCCTGACAAAGAGTACTGAACGACTACCCAGGCGACGGCTATATTGATGGCGCGGCACTACAACCCAGGCTGTCATTTACTACAATTTCCTTGGCATAAACCACTTTTACGCATACAAAGGAATACGCTGCCCAGTTTTACACAGGCAGATGTAAGTTGTTTACGCTCCGCAGAAGACAAACAGCCTGCCACGTCAAAAGCTGCTCTTCGTACAGGGCTCGAGGCACGTCCCTGCATTTAATACGCAGAGAGGTGACAGGTTCTCGAGGCAATTCTCTGCATTTAATGCGCCGAATACTGACAGATGCCCGAGGCACGTGTCACTACCACATTTTAGGAAAAATGATATTTTAGTAATTTCCTATTTAAATAAATATTGTGCATGATAAATAATTTTTGTTGTATTATTTAATTGTTGTTGGATGTTATTTAATTATTTTGGACTTATTTTAGTAGATCCAACTAGTTTAGTTTGGACCCATGGACCAACATGAATTAAATAGTTAGACTTGGCCCATTTAGAAAGCCCATAGTTAAGGAGATGGATTAAATTAATTAAATGATTAGACTAGAAGCTTCCTTCCTTAATTATTTCTTCATGAGAGGCCCCAAGGGGTACATTGGACATTTTACAATTGCTTGGGGAGGGGGGCATGGCCGGCCTATATTAGGAGGGGAGAATTTCTCTCTCCTCTCATTCTCATTTTCAATCTAGATCTAGAATTTCCCACTACCAAATTCCCTCCATTTCCATTCCAATTCTCCACCAAATTCATTCCAAATTCTTCCCAATTCATCATTAGAAAGTTGAGAAGCAAGGATCTAGAAGGAGGAAGCAAGGATCTAGAAAGAGGAGCAAGGATCTACAATTTGGAAGCAAGTTCATCTCAATTGGAGGTTTCATTGGGAATCCATCTCCCAATAGGTATAATTCAGTTTTTTCCATTTAATAGCTTCTAAATCTGAGATTTAATCATGTAAAATTAACCTATATGTATGTACTACCCATAGGACTTTGTTTTGTGTTCATAGGAGACCCATGGAGAAAGTTATGGTACTTTTTGTGTCAATTTTGTTGGAATTCCGAATTTACATTTTGTTGTGTGTGTCAATTGATACTATAGATCAATTGGGCATGTGTTTTTGTGTTTGGAGCTAGTATCGTGTCCATAATTTGGTACATGTGGTTCGTATCCCAACTATTTGGTGATACGTGTCATTTTGGGAGTTTTTCCTCCGACACGGGGCTTTGAACATGTCGTATTTTGACACGGACACATCGATCTACTTTTGACACTTTGATTTATTCATAAATATTATTTGTGACTTGTTTGTGTCCTTCGGGGTGCAATTGGTTGTGTGTTGGACTCGTGTCACATGCGTATCCTAGATCTAGTGGGATACGGTGTGAAACTTTTCAATTTGGTGTATTTATGTGTAGATCTAACTATTTATGCTTTAAATTCTTCATTTATAATTAGTAAATATATATAGATATTATATATTCATTTTAGTATATTTATTATGATGTTGTAGCATAGATCTATATTTTTATGTATTTTAATATGATGTATAAATATATGTATGTAGCTTTCTTGCATGCAATTATATATGTACTTATGTTAAATATATATATATTATACATAAATGTTTTATAAAATATATTTATGTGTAATTATATTATTTATAATTATTATATAATTATTTTTATATTAATGAATGTATTTTTATGTGTGCTTCTAGCCATGTAAAATATATACATTAATATGTGCATGTGTTTGGTATTTTAATTTTGTAAGTTTATATGTATGTATATATAAGTATATAGTTATTAAATTTGTTTTATATATATATATGCATTTTGATTTATATATATGTATATATATAGGTGTTTTTGTGAGGTATAATACTAATAATAATATATTATTTTATTGGGTTTGTATATACATTATTAGAGTGTGCATTATTTGTATTATTAGTATTCTTGTGTGGGTTTCATTTGGGATCTAATTTTGATTTCCTAAATTGTTGTATTTTATTTCCATATTATTTTATATAGATTTCTTGTGAGGTTGACCTTGGTTTGACCATGTTTGACTTTAGAGTTGACCATAGTTGACTTTTGACTTAGAATTTATTTATTGACCTAGAAGTTGACTAGTTTGACTGGTTCTCTTTCCGGAACCTTGTATTAATGTGGTATTCCATATCTAGGTCTTCGAGGTACTGAGTCAGACATCTGTGAGACTGTTCTTTGGACTTCAGGCGAGTACATTCTCTGATAGTTTCTCATTTATGATATCCTCTATGTTCGTTGTATCTAGTGTAGATATACATGTTTCTCTTGACACTATGGTTACACAGATTGGTATATCCGGATCTCGTCATGAGATGTTATTCCTTGGTATATGGTGTATATGGTGCAAGTATTGTTTCATTGGTTATCATGTATATGTACAGACACCGATTTTCGGGAGGAGTCGCTCTCTTCTTGGGAAATCTAGTGCCATAGCATACCGTGGTTGGATCTATTATACCAGTTGGGGGTGGGGAGTATTAATATAGATATGTGATCAAATCCCTATTGAATAAAGTATTGGTAAGCGAATAGTGTTGATCATGCACCGCACGTATGATTAGCTATGCCGTATTGTATCTTGCCCAAGCCGATCACATGTTAAGCTAGTACTCACACACTTAGTCATTAGTATTATTGTTTCATTGGCATATTGTTCATTATTGTATTTCTTTCTAGTATTTCCTTATTGTATATATATCTCTTGTATCTATTTTGTACATCTTGTTTATCCACAGCTATTTACTGTTACATAGTTTTTATCATTAATTAGAACTGCTGTTAGAGATGTACTCTGCTCCATTCCTGACTGGATATATTTTTTCAGATGACACTGAGGAGTACCCTACCTATTATGGACCCCAGGATGTTGTGGGTTTAGATTCGGAGACCCTGGCTCAAGAGGGACTTATCCCAACTGAGACAGTTGACCCTGGAGTGTAGCTTTGTAGTATGATAGTATTCTTTTGTACTGGATTTGTCTCCAGCTTATTTTTATTACTCTTCAGACTCATTGATGTTTTATTTTAAACTCATGAGTTGTATGATGACTATTCTATTCTTATCTGATTCGTGCTCATTCTATCTTAGTTCTGTGATTGAGTATTCTATCATTATTGGTGGTTTATTACATTAGATAGACTATCTAGACAGCGTTCTACCGCCGATTCTACGGTGTAGGCTGGGCGTTGTTTCCGACTAGTATCCTTACATCGGGTACGGGTCGTGACACATTTTTGGTGGTGGCCCATGCAGGTCTAGCTTCACAAGTATGTGATATCGTGGTAGTGCGACAACTTAGTTGTACTACTGCGATCCTGCGATAGGATATAGGATATTGGCTGAGATACTCAATCACATCTAGGAAAATTCTTTTGATTCAACTATTCTCCTTTGACATTGATACTTGATCCCTTAAACTGTCCTTTCTTTGATGTCTTACATCATGTGCCATATTGATCCTCATTTCATCTTTTTATGAGACATACTCGGAGATACTTGCGGAGGCACGCAAGGTTGAGCGGGATCTGGGTTTGAAGAACAAGAGAGACCGTGATTCTTTTCTGGGGGCCAACGGCAGTGCAGTATCTGCCAAACGTCCTCATTTTCAGTCCAGACCTTTCCAGCAGCCACAGCAGAACCAGACTCTAGCTAGAGCACCTTTTCACCAGGCACCTCAGCAGCAGAGACAGTTACAGCAAGCTCCATGCAACTTTTGCAAGAAGCCCGGCCACATCTGGAAAGTTTGCAGGAGGAGACTAGGAGTTTGTTTGTATTGTGGTACTGAAGGGCATCAATCAAGGGAGTGTCCTCGTCGCGCAGTTCAGGGAGCAGATCCAGCTCCGAGGACACAGACGAGACCACCTGCAGCACAGCCGAGGGGACCGCTTCCGACACAGCAGCAGCATTTTGTCCAGCATCAACAGCAGGGAGGTGCTCGACAGGGACGAGCGTTTGCTATGACCGTCGAAGAGGAAGAACCCACAGGAGATGTCATCGCAGGTTCTATTCTTCTTGATTCCATTCCAGCTTTAGCTTTGTTTGATAGTGGTACTTCCCATAGTTTTGTATCTGTTTCTTTTGCTCTGAAGCATGGTTTGGTAGCTGAGTCTTTGCTTTGGACTTGCAAGATCATGACCGGGGGAGACATTATCCTGGTTAATGATATTTGCAAGGATCGAAGAGTTACTCTGGGAGGCAGGGAGTTGAGTGCGTGTCTACTTGTAATGCCACTTCTGAGCTACGACATTGTACTTGGGATGGATTGGTTGAGTAGGCACCGTGCTAGCATAGACTGTAGAGGAGGTAGAGTTTTGTTTGGTTCGCCAGGAGAGCCAGAGTTCGAGTTTGCTAGAGGAGCTGCAGAGCAGGAAAAAGGCATTATTTGTGGAGCTATGGTGGAAGACAAGGAGTTGCCGCATCCGTTGATAGCAGAATTCTTGGATGTGTTTCCTGAGGAATTGTCAGGATTGCTACCAAATCGAGATGTTGAATTTTCTATAGACTTGGTGCCAGGTGCAGAACCAATTTCGAAAAATGTCTATAGAGTAAACAACAGCGAGCTGGTCAAGTTGAAGAAGCAGGTGGATGAATTGCAGGATAAGGGGTTTATCAGATTGAGTTCTTCATCATGGGGAGGCCCGGTATTGTTTGTACCGAAGAAGGATGGATCGGTGCGCATGTGCATTGATTATAGGGCTTTGAATAATCTCACTATCAGGAATAAGTATCCTTTGCCATGGATTGATGATCTGTTTGATCAGTTGAGTGGTGTAAAGGTATTTTCTAAGATAGATTTGAGATCAGGCTACCATCAGGTGAAGGTGAAGCCGGAGGACATACCGAAGACTGCTTTTAGAACTCGGTATGGTCAGTTCGAGTTTATGGTGATGCCATTTGGTTTGACTAATGCACCGGCGGTATTTATGAACTTGGTAAACAAGGTGTTCCACCAGTACCTTGACAAGTTCGTGGTGGTGTTCATCGACGACATACTCATATACTCGAGGACACCGGAGGAGCATGAGGAACATTTGAGGATTGTGTTGGATGTGCTGAGGAAGGAGAAGCTTTATGGGAAGTTATCCAAGTGTGAGTTTTTCCTGGACAAGGTGGAGTTCTTGGGGCATGTTGTGACTGGTGATGGTATTTCAGTGGATCCAAAGAAGATTTCAGCAGTGGAATCTTGGAAGACTCCGAGTTCGGTAGCAGAGATCAGGAGTTTCTTGGGATTGGCAGGCTACTACAGGAAGTTTGTACAAGATTTTTCGAGGATTGCCGAGCCGATGACCAGACTCACAAGGAAGGATGTGGAGTTTGTTTGGACGGAGGATTGCCAGGTTGCTTTTGAAGAATTGAAGAAGAGGTTGACGTCTGCTCCTATTTTGACGTTGCCATCAGGGTCCGGAGGTTTCACTATTTATAGTGATGCATCGGGGAAGGGTTTAGGTTGTGTTCTTCAGCAGCATGGGAAAGTGATTGCCTATGCATCCAGGCAATTGCGTCCTCATGAAAAGAACTATCCTACCCATGATTTGGAGTTGGGAGCTGTCATATTCGCCCTAAAGTTGTGGAAACATTATTTGTACGGAGAGCGTGTGGAGATCTTCACATACCACAAAAGCTTGAAGTACGTTTTCACGCAGAAGGAGTTGAACATGAAGCAGCGTCGGTGGTTGGAACTGATGAAGGATTTTGATATCTCTTTGCAATATCATCCTAGAAAAGCCAATGTAGTTGCCGATGCTTTGAGCAGGTATCCGGTAGCTATGTTCTTGACGCAGGATCGATATTTGTTGGAGGACTTGGAGAGCTTGGGCATTGAGGTGATTATTCCTGGGTGTGCTATGCAGATGTGGGGATTGCAGATACACTCAGATTTGATGGACAGGATCAAGGCAGCACAGTATGATGACGTATCTTTGAGGAGTATCAGAGCTCAAGTGAGAGCAGGATTGGAGGATAATTTCACTATTTCAGAGGATGGATCTTTGAGGCATGGAGTTAGATTGTGTGTGCCTAGTGGAGACTTGCGAGAGAAGGTGTTGCAGGAAGCGCATCGCTCTCAGTATTCCATACATCCAGGTGCTAACAAGATGTATCGGGATATGCGAGAGAGTGTGTGGTGGTATGGCATGAAGAGGGAAGTGGCACAGTTTGTATCCAGATGCTTAGTGTGCCAGCAGGTGAAAGCCGAGAGGCAGAGGCCAGGAGGGTTACTTCAGCCATTACCCATTCCAGAGTGGAAGTGGGAACACATTACTATGGATTTTGTGTCCGGACTTCCACGATCTCCAGGAGGGAAAGACGCGATTTGGGTCATTGTTGATAGGTTGACCAAGTCGGCCCACTTTTTGCCTTTCAAGGTGGGTTTGTCTACGGAGAAGCTGGCAGAGATGTATGTGAGGCAGATCATTAGGATACAAGGAGTTCCTGTCAGCATAGTCTCAGATCGGGATAGTCGTTTCACTTCTCATTTCTGGAGGAGTTTGCAGGAGAGTTTGGGCACTCAGCTCAAGTTCAGTACTGCATATCATCCCCAGACAGATGGGTAGTCAGAGAGGAATATCCAGACTCTCGAGGATATGTTGCGCACTTGTGTACTAGATTTCGGGGGTTCTTGGGAGGACCATCTCCATTTGGTAGAGTTTGCTTACAACAACAGTTACCAGGCCAGTATAGAGATGTCACCTTTTGAAGCTCTATATGGTCGGAGGTGTCGTACTCCTTTGTCTTGGGACGATGTTGGAGAGAGAGTTTTGCTTGGGCCAGAGATGGTTGTGGATGCAGCGGAGAAGGTTCAGTTGATCAAAGACAGACTTCGAGTGGCGCAGGACAGACAGCGGCATTGGGCCGATAGCCATCGAAGACCTTTGGAGTTTGAGGTATAGTTTAGATTTTGTTTGTGCTTGTTCTTGTTTGTTATAGATTAAGTTCTTAAGATGGTGTTTTGTTCTAGGTGGGTGGTTTGGTGTTTCTGAGGATTTCTCCGACACGAGGCACGATTTGCTTCGGTGGAGGCGGAAAGCTTAGTCCGCGATTCATCGGACCTTTTACTATTCTAGAGAGGGTCGGTGCAGTTGCTTATAGACTAGACTTGCCACCTGCATTGGAGGGAGTGCATAACGTATTTCATGTGTCGCAGTTGAGACGATACATGGCAGATCCTAGTCATGTATTGGATCACTCAGAGATAGAGGTGGTCCCTACTCTTAGCTATCCAGAGCAGCCAGTTGAGATTCTGGATCGGAGAGAGAAGGTGCTGAGGAACCAGACTATTCCTTTGGTACGCGTCGCATGGAGGCATCACTCTCCGGGGGAGTCTACCTGGGAGAGAGAGAATGACATGCGAGAGCGTTATCCATATATGTTTGTACCTTGAGGTATGTTATTTTCTAGTTATATTCTATTCATTATTTAATTGTGATTCTTTAGTTCTGTTCTTTGATTTTTATGGGGGTAGTTTTCATCTTTAAATTTCGAGGACGAAATTATTTTAAGGAGGGTAGACTTGTCACTACCACATTTTAGGAAAAATGGTATTTTAGTAATTTCCTATTTAAATAAATATTGTGCATGGTAAATAATTTTTGTTGTATTATTTAATTATTGTTAGATGTTATTTAATTATTTTGGACTTATTTTAGTAGACCCAACTAGTTTAATTTGGACCCATGGACCAACATGAATTAAATAGTTAGACTTGGCCCATTTAGAAAGCCCATAGTTAAGGAGATGGATTAAATTAATTAAATGATTAGACTAGAAGCTTCCTTCCTTAATTATTTCTTCATGAGAGGCCCCAAGGAGTACATTGGACATTTTACAATTGCTTGGGGAGGGGGGCATGGCCGGCCTATATTAGGAGGGGGGAATTTCTCTCTCCTCTCATTCTCATTTCCAATCTAGATCTAGAATTTCCCACTACCAAATTCCCTCCATTTCCATTCCAATTCTCCACCAAATTCATTCCAAATTCTTCCCAATTCATCATTAGAAAGTTGAGAAGCAAGGATCTAGAAGGAGGAAGCAAGGATCTAGAAAGAGGAGCAAGGATCTACAATTTGGAAGCAAGTTTATCTCAATTGGAGGTTTTATTGGGAATCCATCTTCCAATAGGTATAATTCAGTTTTTCCCATTTAAATAGCTTCTAAATCTAAGATTTAATCATGTAAAATCAACCTATATGTATGTACTACCCATAGGACTTTGTTTTGTGTTCATAGGAGACCCATGGAGAAAGTTATGGTGCTTTTTGTGTCAATTTTGTTGGAATTCCGAATTTACATTTTGTTGTGTGTGTCAATTGATACTATAGATCAATTGGGCATGTGTTTTTGTGTTTGGGGCTAGTGTCGTGTCCATAATTTGGTACATGTGGTTCGTATCCCAACTATTTGGTGATACGTGTCATTTTGGGGGTTTTTCCTCCGACACGGGGCTTTGAACATGTCGTATTTTGACACGGACACATAGATCTACTTTTGACACTTTGATTTATTCATAAATATTATTTGTGACTTGTTTGTGTCCTTCGGGGTGTAATTGGTTGTGTGTTGGACTCGTATCACATGCGTATCCTAGATCTAGTGGGATACGGTGTGAAACTTTCTAATTTGGTGTGTTTATGTGTAGATCTAACTATTTATGCTTTAAATTCTTTATTTATAATTAGTAAATATATATAGATATTATATATTCATTTTAGTGTATTTATTATGGTGTTGTAGCATAGATCTATATTTTTATGTATTTTAATATGATGTATAAATATATGTATGTAGCTTTCTTGCATGCAATTATATATGTACTTATGTTAAATATATATATTATACATTAATGTTTTATAAAATATATTTATGTGTAATTATATTATTTATAATTATTATATAATTATTTGTATATTAATGAATGTATTTTTATGTGTGCTTCTAGCCATGTAAAATATATACATTAATATGTGCATGTGTTTGGTATTTTAATTTTGTAAGTTTATATGTATGTATATATAAGTATATAGTTATTAAATTTGTTTTATATATATATATATGCATTTTGATTTATATATATGTATATATATATATGTGTTTTTGTGAGGTATAATACTAATAATAATATATTATTTTATTGGGTTTGTATATACATTATTAGAGTGTGCATTATTTGTATTATTAGTATTCTTGTGTGGGTATCATTTGGGATCTAATTTTGATTTCCTAAATTGTTGTATTTTATTTCCATATTATTTTATATAGATTTCTTGTGAGGTTGACCTTGGTTTGACCATGTTTGACTTTAGAGTTGACCATAGTTGACTTTTGACTTAAAATTTATTTATTGACCTAGAAGTTGACTAGTTTGACTTGTTCTCTTTCCGGGACCTTGTATTAATGTGGTATTTCATATCTAGGTCTTCGAGGTACTGAGTCAGACATCTGTGAGACTGTTCTTAGGACTTCTGGCGAGTACATTCTCTGATAGTTTCTCATTTATGATATCCTCTATGTTCGTTGTATCTAGTGTAGATATACATGTTTCTCTTGACACTATGGTTACACGGATTGGTATATCCGGATCTCGTCATGAGATGTTATTCCTTGGTATATGGTGTATATGGTACAAGTATTGTTTCATTGGTTATCTTGTACATGTACAGACACCGATTTTCGGGAGGAGTCGCTCTCTTCTTGGGAAATCTAGTGCCATAGCATACCGTGGTTGGATCTATTATACCAGTTGGGGGTGGGGAGTATTAGTATAGATATGTGATCAAATCCCTATTGAATAAAGTATTGGTAAGCGAATAGTGTTGATCATGCACCGCACGTATGATTAGCCAGGCCGCATTGTATCTTGCCCAAGCCGATCACATGTTAAGCTAGTACTCACACACTTAGTCATTAGTATTATTGTTTCATTGGCATATTGTTCATTATTGTATTTCTTTCCAGTATTTCCTTATTGTATATATATCTCTTGTATCTATTTTGTGCATCTTGTTTATCTACAGCTATTTAATGTTACATAGTTTTTATCATTAATTAGAACTGCTGTTAGAGATGTACTCTGCTCCTTTCCTGACTGGATATATTTTTCAGATGACACTGAGGAGTACCCTACCTATTATGGACCCCAGGATATTGTGGGTTTAGATTCGGAGACCCTGGTCAAGAGGGACTTATCCCAACTGAGACAGTTGACCCTGGAGTGTAGCTTTGTAGTATGATAGTATTCTTTTGTACTGGATTTGTCTCCAGCTTATTTTTGTTACTCTTCAGACTCATTGTTGTATTATTTTAAACTCATGAGTTGTATGATGACTATTCTATTCTTATCTGATTCGTGCTTATTCTATCTTAGTTCTGTGATTGAGTATTCTATCATTATTGGTGGTTTATTACATTAGATAGACTATCTAGACAGCGTTCTACCGCCGATTCTGCGGCGTAGGCTGGGCATTATTTCCGACTAGTATCCTTACATCGGGTACGGGTCGTGACAGCGCGTCTCTGCATTTGATGCGCAGAAGGGTGGCAGGCCTTCAAAATATGCCTCTGCATTTAATGCACAGGATAATGGCGGATCTCTGCATTTAATGCAGGAGATTTGATTAAATGTCACCAAACCGTCATCTAGTGACATTCCCTTTGCGTAAACTTCTCTTACGCATACAAGGGGATACGTTGTCCAGTTTTACACAGGCAGACGTGAGCTTCTTACGCTCTGCAGAGGGCAAACAGACCGCCACGTCAGCAGTTACTCTTCGTACAGGATTCGAGGCACGTATCTGCATTTAATGCGTAGAATGATGGCAAATCTTCAAGACACACCTCTGTATTTAATGCGCAGGATGGGGGCAGATCTCTGCATTTAATGCAAGAGATTTGATTATATCTCCAAAAGCTATAATTCCGGCTTAAACGACCACATCATCTCGGCTTCTACGCCCACTCGGCTTCTACGCCCACTCGGCTTCTACTCCTACTCGGCCTCTATGACCACTCGGCTCCTACGCCTACTCGGCTTCTATGCCTACTCGGCTTCTATGCCTACTTGGCTTCTACGCCAACCTCTTCTACACAAAGGATAACTACCTACGTGGCTTCCACGCCATGATCTTCGCAGCAGTTATACGCGTTTTCCCTTTAGTTGGACACACGTCCCATGCTCACTCAAAAGATCATCTATACGCAGGCAATAGTTATTGTAACCGTCGTGTAAAAGGGTGCTGTACTTTCCACTACTCGGTTTCTACACCGACTGAGTGGTCACTGTCACTAAACTCTATAAATAGAGAACTCTATCAACAAAGGAACGGGAGGTCGAAAGGTCGAAGAATTGAAGGTCGAAAATTGGTCAAGAAATCCAGTATCAGATCCGAGGGCGAAAGAGAGAAGAATCCAGAGCTCAGGCAAAGAGAAGTGATCGACGACTTTGGCATCGGGCATCCACTCTCTTTAGCAACCTTCGAAGCTGCTTGCTGTCTTCTACGACACTTCTTCATCATCGTGTGGTCCATGGGACAAAGTGATCGACCGCAGATCAGACTCCTATAGCAATATTTATCCAGATTAAATAAATTATACTCGACATCCTCGTATAGGATTAAATTGTACAATCTTGTTTGTAAACACCGAAGAAGGGCGGGTTTTCCTATAAGACCTCGTTTTCGTATTCTCTTTCGATTATCATCAAACACAAGATGGCGAATCTGGTATCGGTTGTCATCTCAACTTAACACCCGTACTTAACTCTAAGTACGCCAGTGGTTTTAGGTCCACAAAAACTGCCATGTTCATATTACCTCTGAGCAGATGTTTGCCTCCATCCCCGATGGAGTCACAACTCGAGAGTTTGTCATGTTCATATTACCTCTGAACAAACTTTCCGAATTTTTGGCTATCGATTATCACGTCCATATTACCTCTGATATCGGTTGTCATCTCAACTTAACACCCGTACTTAACTCTTAGTACGCCAGTGGTGTTAGGTCCACAAAAACTGTCATGTTCATATTACCTCTGAGCAGATGTATGCCTCCATCCCCGATGGAGTCACAACCCGAGAGTTTGTCATGTTCATATTACCTCTGAACAAACTTTTCAAATTTTTGGCTACCGATTATCACGTCCATATTACCTCTGATATCGGTTGTCATCTCAACTTAACACCCGTACTTAACTCTAAGTACGCCAGTGGTGTTAGGTCCACAAAAACTGCCACGTCCATATTACCTCTGGCAGGGCTTGTCCCAAACCTATTATTTGCACTCTCGTGTGCAACAAATAATAGGTCTACCAAAGAACCCGTGGCATGTCCTCAATGCCACAGTGTGATGGAGGTGGTCCCGAATATCACTTTCACTCAAGATGACATGTTGTTAAAACATAACAGGCATGACAGACCCCTCTACTACACCGGGTACGTCGATTCCATGGAGGTCGACCGGATTCACATAGATCCGGGATCATCAATCAGCATCATTCCTCATAGCCTGCTCAGACCGCTGAGGATCCCTACCAGCGAATTGGCCTACACCACCACTACAATCGTGGGTTTCAACGCAAGAAAAAGTAAGCCGTTGAGGAAAATTTGCCTGAGAATCCAGATTGGCAACCTAAGATCGGTGGCTACGTGTTATGTCATTGATTCAGAGGTATCCTACAACATTCTGCTGGGCAGACCTTGGATCCACGACCACAACATCGTTCCTTCATCTCTACATCAATGCTTTAAATATGTAGACGCCCAAGGAACAGTACAAACGGAGTTTGTTGACCTGAACCCGTTTAGAGAAGTAGAATCCTACTACTCCGATGCCGTGTTGTACTCTCAAGACTACATGGAAGAGGTGTCAGCCGAAGCAGAGAAGGAATCCCACCGGGAGCCAGAAGAACCCTCTGCCAACCAACCTCTGTCAATCAAGGTAAAAGGACGGACTACTCGTCCAAAAGCCATAGAGCCCATGGCGATCCACCTGAACAAAACCAGGTCAGGAAAAGGGGATGATCCTCTAGTAATCACTTTGAACCAGAAACCTCCATCCTTGGTCATCAACCTTCGGCGCAGTAGGCAGTCGATTGATGTAAATGCAACCAGGAACAAAGTTTCAGATGATAATAAACATCCTCTTTTCCAGTATATTGACGCTCAAATTTCGAACCAGGAATCCTCTCCCCATGACGATATAGAACCTATAGCACAAAAGTTCTTGGGAGCTATAGATTCCTATCATCCGTATATATGGGAAGTAGCGTCATCATCCAATGTCACCACGACATATGGACCACATGAGGATTCTATCTTCATTGTCCCGCCTACTTGTAGCAGTCAGCGTTCAATAGTCTTCGGCCGCATGCGCAATAGACCGACTGTACAAGAGGATTCTCCCGACGACGATATTGGTAAAATGCAGGTTCACAGATACAGCCTACAAGCTTTGAAGATCATGCAAAGTATGGGTTATAACTTGAAACTTGAACCAGGTCTCAACTACGGGAAAGGCAGACGAATGCCACTGCACGGCGATCCCTACTATCAACGAACTCGTTTTGGGTTAGGGTATACCACCTCCCTTACAACTCCTGAGTCAAAAGAGGATATCTTTTCCTCTTCTCAAAATGGCTCAGCGCCCTCTGGCTCATCTCATGCTCTCGAACGAACATTATCAGTAAATATGGTAGTGACAGATTCCTTCGAAGTAGACGAACAAGAATCTGAACTATTTGAGAATGACGCTTGGGCTCAATAAATGGATACACAATGGGAGTTCCGCTTCGAGCAGAGAGAACCTCCCACTGAAGATAAAGTTATCCAGATTGACGTTGGGGATTAATATTTGCCAAAGCCGATATTTATCAGTAACAATCTTTCCGAAGCAGAAATGGAAGAAGTTACCAGCTGATAAAAGAATATATCGACGTCTTTACGTGGAATTATGAGGACATGCCAGGCCTTGATCCAAAGGTGGCTACTCATAAGCTCAATATATTGCCCGATTTGAAGTCTGTGAAGCAGCACCAATGCCGGTTCCGCCCGGATATGATGGACGCCATCGAAGCTGAAGTCAAGAAGTTGATAGCCTGCGGCTTCATCCGAGAAGAACAATATCCTGACTGGGTCGCCAATGTTGTCCCGGTCATGAAGAAAAATGGGAAAGTACGTGTCTGCATCGATTATCAAGATCTGAATGCAGCCTGCCCCAAGGATCAGTTTCCTCTTCCCATCACAGACGTCATGATTGACAATACATGTGATTTTGAACGTATGTCTTTCATGGACGAATTTTCAGGATACAATCAAATCAAGATGCATCCTGAGGACGAGAAGCATACTGCCTTCCGGACACCATTGGGGGTATATTGCTATACGGTCATGCCCTTCGGATTGAAGAATGCCGGGGCTACGTACCAACGGGCTATGAGTAACATATTCTATGAGTATTTACACAAGACAGTAGAGTGTTACATGGACGATGTAGCTGTCAAAAGCCGCCTCAAGGATAATCACATCCAAGACTTGAAGACAGTATTTGAATTGATGCGCCAACATCAACTCAAAATGAATCCTACAATATCCTTTCTGGGGGTAACTAGTGGCAAATTTCTGGGATTTGTCATTACCGCCAAAGGCATTCAAGTGGACCCAGATAAAGTCAAGGCCATATTAGAAATGCGACCACCCCGTAATCTGAGAGAACTCAGGGGATTTCAAGGTCGTCTGGCTTATATTCGGAGATTCATATCCAACCTCTCTGGGAGATGTCAGCCCTTTTCTCGTCTCATAAAGAAAGGTGTATCATTCGTATGGGACGAAGCCTGTCAGCAAGCGTTCGATGATATCAAATACTACCTCACTAGCCCTCCATTTCTGGTGCCTCCAGTCATAGGAAGACCATTCGTGCTGTATGTTCGAGTGATGGATTATTCTCTGGGAGCTCTTCTCGCACAAAAGAACGATATGGGCCATGAACAGGCTATCTACTACCTCAGCAGGATGATGGTCAGAGCCGAAAAATGGTACAACCCAGTGGAGAAAGAATGCTTGGTTCTGATGTTCGCTATCCAGAAAATGTGGCACTATGTCGTAGGCCAAACCATTCACATCATCTCCAGGGTCAATACTCTGCGGGTACTGATGAACAAGCCAAGTGTTCTTAATTCTCGACTCACGATTTGGGCGATGTTATTAACACCGTATGACATGGTGTACGACCCTCAGAAGTCCGTCAAAGGCCAAGCGTTGGCTGACTTCCTGGCTGCTCATCCGATCCCGGAGGCCTCCAAACTGTACGAGGACATTTTCGACGAAGTTGCAGAATGTAATTCCGTAATAGAAGGCGATGCATGGCAACTATTCTTCGATGGTGCCTCCAGAACTGGTCCCAGGGGAAACGTGGTTTCGGGAGTAGGAATTGTCCTGGTTACTCCTGATAAGCTCATCATCTACCGAGCATATTCTATTAGCGAGCCCTGTTCTAACAATGTGGCAGAGTATAACGCTCTACTAATTAGGCTCCAAGTCACTAAAGAATTAGGCGTCGAATCTCTGGAAGCTTTCGGTGACTCTTTGCTGATCGTCAATCAAGTCAGAGGAATATATGAAGTCCGGAATCCAGACCTCATCCCATATCACCGAGCAACGGTCGAGCTAGCCATGACATTCAAAGGTTTCTTCCTAGAGCATGTACCTCGATCTCAGAATCTGAAAGCTGATGTCCTAGCTAGTCTAGCTGCAGATTTAGCTACCCCTATAAGAAGGCAGAATTCGGAGATCCTTCTTAGCAAAGATTTATTCTGTGTGAAAAAACAACTTTCACATAGAATACAGCTACGCTGTGAACACAGATCCTCCCAGGAGAGACTGGAGAAGTCCCTTTATAGATTTTGTGGTATACGAAATCTTGCCGGAGGACCCTAAAGAAGCAGTATCCATCAAAAGATGATTATTACGCTTCTATTTTGAGGCATCCTCACAGTGTCTATATCACCGGACCTACGACGGACTGCTATTGAGATGTCTCTCAGATGATGAGGTACAGCGGATCATCCGTGAAGCTCACGACGGTATATGCGGAGCGCATCAACCCGATCCTAAGCTACAGGATCGCATCAGGAGAATGGGCTATTACTGGCCTATTATGATCACAGATGCAATAAAGTACGCAAGACAGTGCAGAGGCTGTCAGGTCCATGCAGACTTTATCCATCAACCTCCTGAACATCTATATCCTACGGTTGTGTCCTGGCCTTCCGAAGTATGGGGTATGGATATCAATGGTCCTATTCACCCGTCTTCTTCCAAAGGTCACCGGTTCATACTGGCCATCACAGATTACTTCTCCAAATGGGAAGAGGCGATCCCACTTGCTGAGGTAAAGGCATCTAATGTGATCAGCTTCATCAAGCATCACATCATTTATCGCTTCGGGATACCCGGAGGATAATTCATGACAATAGGCCTCAATTCATCAGCCAAGCGTTTCATCGATTTTGCGATAAAAATCGGATACAAAATATGGCCTCTACGACATATAATCCAGCTGCTAATGGTTTGGCGAAAGCTTTCAACAAAACCATTATCAAGCTCTTAAAAAAGTTCGTCTCTTCGAACAAGAGGGATTGGAATGAGAAGCTGGGAGAATGTCTCTGGGCATACCGTACAACGGTACGAGCACCGACAGGTTGCACCCCATTCTCATTAGTTTACGGGAGCGAAGCAGTTCTCCCCATCGAGATCCAGATTCCGTCACTCAGGATAGCCGTGGCTAATGAGTTGACTCAAGAAAAGAATGACCTGTTAAGGCTTCAAAAGCTAGAAGGATTAGACGAGAGATGCCTCCATGCTCAACAGCGCATCGCGTTCTACCAAGCACGCATTTCCAGAGCTTTTAATCAAAAAGTAAAGGAAAGAGTGTTCAAAGTCGGCGAGCTAGTTTTAGCCGTAAGAAGGCCGATGATTCTTACTCGCAGAAGTAAGGGCAAATTCCAGCCCAAATGGGAAGGCCCTTATGTGATCAAGATAACGTTCTCAAACGGTGCTTACAGGTTAGCCAAGCCTAATGGAGACCTGTTAATGGCTCCTATCAATGGAAAATTCCCAAAAAGATACTATGCTTAACCTACTTTGCTCAAGTGGAATATGGCAAAAACCTCATTCTGACAAAACAACTTCCAAAACGAAACTAGTGGGATCGTATTCTATCATGTTCATATTACCACTGAATAGATATATCCTGCTAAAACTTACCGAGAGTATATCACGTCCATATTACCTCTGATATCACTTTCACCCAAATATGTCATTTATATTCCAAAATGATGGGTCCACAAAGTCAGATGAAAGCCTCTTTATTATTCCCAAAAAAGTGCGAAAGTACATTAAAAAGCAAAAAGGTACATCATTTGGGGGTTGCAGTTAGGTCGCGAATCTGCTGCGCCAGAGCAACCATTCTCTCATCCCGGGAGTTCAAAACGTCGGCGCGAGCCCGTTCCAACCTTGCCGCATTGTTGTCCGAAGCAGCTAGCTCAGACCGAGCCCACACAAAACCTGAGTGGAAAGCACCCACACGCGCCAGATTCTGCTGAACAGTCGCTCGTCGCTCCTTTAGCACATCTCGGGTCGCCGATAAAGAGAGAGCCTTCGCCTCTACTCGAACGAGCTCATCCTTCAATATGCGGTCCTTCGCTGCCACTTCCTCATATTTGGCTTCGCACCGGGTCAACTCAGGGACGACATACTCCAATTGGATACGCTCATGATCCATCTCCTGCTGTTGAGCTACGATGGACTTATTCAGAGACTCCATCTGTTCAGCAAGCTGCGCAGTCAGGGAGTCATACCTAGCTTGAACGAGACCGTCAATGTTGCCTCGAGCTAGCTGCAAGTATTCGTTAATGGGTCGCTCAAAACCATTAACTATCTCCTCCAGCGTGTCAGCTACCCCAGTATCGTTGAATTCTCGGATCGGCACTATAGAGGCCCGGGAGGACCTTCTCAGCGACGCAAAGCTCAAATTCTTCTCCAACACCATTGATATTAACATTTTCAAGGTGGTATAGAAGATACCAGTGTACTGCTCGGTCGGCGCAGCTAGATTTGAATGGACGCTGGGAGTGGCCGCGATAGTGGCGAGTCACCCTCCAAGAACAACCACAAACGATGTTGCCACGGCCGTCACCTCAACAGGAGGTACAACAAAGAAGAAGCGCCAATACTGAACGAAGTGACCGTCGTACTCAAATGAGGCATTGTCGCAATGACAGGCTCGTCCTCCTCTTGAGATATCGGAATCTCTTTGACAGGCGAGCTGACACCCGAAGATGTTTCCTCTTCAAAATCAGGCACCTCCGTGTTGCCGCCAGGACCTGACACAGAGCTAAAGGGCGCATCTACACTGCCCTCCCCGAAGATATCTTCCCCTGAAAAGAAGATAAAAGGAAGTTAATATCAACAAAATGTTAATTTTCCTAAAGAAGAGGCAGAAAAGACGATATTTACCTATGGCCAATGGTGTATATGTCGCGTCTGCGGCCAGTACAGCTAAATCATTTCTTAGTGATGCTAGACAAGCTGTCATACCTGGAAAAGGGGGTGCACTAACAAACACTGGCAAATGCTCTTCCAGGTCCTCGTCAAGTTCCTACCGAGGTTTATTTGGTGGAATCTCGCTGGGTGCACCTACAGACACGGCAGGGGTCTCCCCCGATGCTGACCTAGGTAAAGATATCCTCATTCGGCTCGGCCCCGAAGGCAATCTCGTTCCACTACCTGAAGCGGTAGCAGCGACAACAGCCTCCAACAGGAATTCTCCGGCACCACCGGCCGGAACATTAGAGGGTCCCTCTCTAAAAGGCGAGGAACCTCCAATCAAAGAATCATCCCCAATATGGGGAGATACAGGCTCACTTCTAGGAGCCTCAATACCAGGAATTCGGAGAGGACGAGTAACTGTCTTCTTCTTCCTCTTGCGAGAGGAAGTCTCCTTCGGAGCAGGAGCCCTTCGCTTCCCAGAGATTATCAAAGCCCCTGCGGGCGGAGGTACTTCACCCCTCGATACCGCCAACAGAGGCTCATCTGGATTGACGGACTCCTCACCCTCGTCAGAAGAAACCGAGGGGACTTTGACTCTTCCCCCAGACTTGGAAGAGGGTACCCTAAAACTTCCATGCATATCAAAATCGCGATGGAAGGTGTTGGTTGCCACATAGAACTGGGCATACGAGTGGAGAATGCACAGCTCCGTGGAGAGTGAAATGACGGGCACGGTAAAAGTTGCCTCAGTACAACCCATGATGAAATATCGCCATCCTCTGGCTCCATCAATGAGTCCACCCTTGGACCTGAAGCTGGTGATGGCATTGCCCACGTGCAACTGGTCGAACCCGAATTGCCTGGCAAACCGACTAGGCAAGTAGGGCTCGAAGAAGCAATGGTCTTCACTTTTGTATAGTAGATGGGAAGGTCTAATACAGACTAACCAATTAAAAGACTCAGGAGAAAGAACGGTCTTCTCGTCGCCTACGTCCTGAAGTCTGATCCCCTGTTGATTCAGATGTATAGGGGGGACGGTACAGAAAAGCTTCCAGCTGTGACTGAAGTTCAGAACCCGCCGACAGTCTATAACTGTTGTCACATTCTAGGAGGAATTCTTGTAGTTCAACAAGAAGCTAGCCCCCGAACTACTGCCAGTGCCGGGAGACATAACCTTGGGGTTATGAAGAATTAACCATCCCATCAAATACAGGTATGGTAATTCTACCCTGGAAAAGCTATCATGCCGAGTTTTATCGGCGAGCAGCCCGTCAGTCATGGCCCTTAGGCCAGCTTGTATGCGGCACACCATGGCAGGGAGCAAGCCCAGTCTTGCCCTAAACACCAGACGCACTGCAGGCCATAGCGTATTGCGCTGAATGCGGTCCGCAAATGCGATGCTGGGTACCACCAGTCGGCGCAGCCATATGGAGAGGAAGCCAGCCAGTTGAGCTTTCCTGGACAGAGGCCTGCGACAATGCCTCAAATAACTATTGGCCTTAGTGCCTACGGGATACTTTATTATCCCTTCATCGAGGATCCAGTCCGGAGCCCCAGCGTCTTCCATGAGATCACCGACTACTTGAGCAATAAGCACGCTCAGAGGATTCAAAGGCTGATTCTTGCCTTCCAATACCTTCTCCGGCTTAGCAGTCCTGGACCGGTGAAAGAAGAGATAGGACGTCCATTTATTGATGTGAGCCAAATCTGAGGGCTCATCGTAAAAGACGGTGCAAGCGAGGTAGTGGCACATCAACTCCTGGTACACTTCCACTACCCGAGGGTCTGAATCCCCCAACTCTCGGTTCGTGGGAACATACTCTTCATATGGAGTATCCCCCATCGGCAGTCTCGAGATCTCTGCCATCTCGTGGAGGGCCAATCCCAACTCCCCCACTGGAGTGGTGAAAGTCCCGGTGAGCGAGATATATCGCTCCATCAGTGCCAGAAACTGGTTGGGGTTGAGAGGTAACCCAACACTGGTGGCACTCACAGCTGCATACAGACCAATGCCCTCCAGCTAGATCTGAAAATGCTTCAGGGCCCAATCAGCTAAGCGAGCCCATCGAAGATTTGTAGGGGTGATCCACCCACTTGCCCAAGGGTTCACCTTAGGGTATACTCCCCCGTGCCCCATAAAATCATTGCAGAAAGTCGATAATTGGACCGGCTGGATCACTAAACTATCTTCGCTCGGGATACTGCACGGGTACAATCCCCTAAACGTCGTCATATTGTCGGAAGGGCGGCTGACAAAAGACCCCTGGTCAGCTCCTTTCAGATAAAATATCTTCCCCGGCCTGCCGTGAAGATCGAGAGTCAGCGTTCACGACATCCTCGTGGGATGTGTAGCATGGAAGAATGTCGAGATGGGATAGTCTCTCAGCATCTTGGGCAGATACAAAACCAAGCTCCCAGTAGGGAAAACCCAGAGTTCTTTCTTGGGGTTTGTTTGGGACTGCTTGTCAATCATGTCCCCGAAGAGGAAAGCTGGCTTTATGTATTGGTCCCCATCTATGTATGTCAGGGGATCTCCGTTGATCATGTTCAGCAGCGTTCGCTCGCCCTGAGCCGATATCAAAATTTTTCTTCCATCAGGATACTGGGGCCCGGAGATAGGAAATGTCACGTGCGACAGATCCTCCAGATAGTTGGAGTGCAGCATCCCGGCGGCGGAACCCATCACATCTGCTAGCGGAGATACATGCAAGTTAACTGCAAGAGTGCAAGAAAAACACATCAGTTCCTATAACTAAATATTACCGATCTTGCAGCATATGCAAAAAATCAACAGTCTGTGCTTTATGCCAAGACTAAGCTTTTACGCTGGGATCCCATTCCGAGGCATAAAATTCAAGACTGGCAGTATACGCAAAGTTTTCGACAGTCTGTGTTTTACCCCAGACTGCCAAAATTTGAGTTTATGCCGGAATTTCCATCCCTGTGTAACACTCAAATTATATAGTATACACCAACTTTCGACAGTCAAAGCTTTTACGCTAGACTGTAAAAATATGGATTTTTTCCATTGACACATTAGAAATATGGGCGTAAAAGATTAAACATCTCTGTGCATCATCTTTCTCAAAGAGGCTATCAGCACAGAAGACGATCTAGCGCGTTCACGTACAACGTGTACAAAGGATTTTCAGTCGTTCTTTTTTGTCCCAAAAGCTCTACCTTTAAGGCCGGGTGCACTGCTCGTCGGCGGGACACTTCGCTCAGAATGAAGCTCGCCTTGCCCGACCAAAGACGCTCTCCTTGAGCAGAAGAACGAGAAGAAGAATCAACCTTCTTTCACTTAGAGGAGAAGATTTGTTTCGAGGCCATTACTAGAAACTCTGAAGACTCGGAGAAGAAACGAAGAAGAACTCGAACAGTCGAAGGCTTTCTTTCGCAGAAGACGGATGAAAAGATTTTCTCTCAGAAACTTGTGGTATATATAGAGTTCGAATGGACTCCTCGAATCCCGAACCAAATCTCATAATTAATATTCAGTTATGATTGGGTAATACGTCAGCCTATTACTCAGAGAAGGCGGACAGTCAGCGAATTCGAAAAGTTTTTGTGCGAAGCAGATTCGTGGTTTTTACGCTAAGGAGCTTTCTACGCTCGACGGCTACAGATCTACGGTTCTACGCTCAGAGGCTATAAGTCTATGGTTTTACGCCCGGATGATTTTATGCTCGGTAGCTTTTACGCTCGAGAGGCTACAAACCTACGACTTCACGCTCAGCAGCTACAAATCTATGATTTCACGCTCGGTGGCTTTCACACTCAGAGGCAACAGATCCACAGTTTCACGCTCGGAAGATTTCCTTTTCAGAAGCTACAAATCTATAGTTTCTACGCCCGGATGCTCTCATGCTCAACAGCTTTTACGCTCGAGAGGCTATGAACTTATGATTCTATGCTATGACTTTCCGGACATCTAAAAGATACACAGGCCAGAGTACGCGTACATCTGAATGATTCTCAAGGTAGTCAATTACAAGAGTTCACACAGAAGATACTCCTTCTTGACCTCAAAATATCCTTAGTACCCAAAGCATGCAGAGTTCAACATTGAAAATTACTCTTCTTCATGGGTCGATTCGAAGTTCATCCAGACTCCAGTCTGAATATTTCATCTACAGTTCAAGATGGCGACTCAGTTTTGACAGCCATTTCTCGCCCTATTCCAAGGGATTTTTGAGAAATCATTCTTGAAGACGATGGTCTGAACAAGGATTCTGTTTATCAGAAGTAAACAGTTCAGAATTCTACGCGGTTCCTTATTCCTAACAACAGGACAGTTCGAACACTCGACTGCTAAGCGGCTTTCTGTGCATCCTTAGTTATGCGTAAAAGACAGGACATGACCTAGCACTCTTTCTAAATAGAGTTAGCGTAAAGTAGCAGACGTGTCGAAGCTACATATATTTAGACTTCACAACAAAATATATGGCAAGATGATCATATGCATAGAAGAAGACGATTTTATTAAAATTAAAAGCTTGATTACATATGAGGGAAATCCAGTCTACAAGGGTTTTTCTTCATTTTCATGATTACATATGAGGGAAATCCCGTCTACAAAGGACTTTCTCATCGTCGTCTGAAGATCGCGCCCAGAATCTGTTCTGCCAGGTTCTCGCGAGGGCAGAATTCTTCATCCATCTTCTCCAACAGTCAGTCGGTATCCGTAAACCGAATGACATATGATCAATGGCGGGAGGATACAAAACTGGGCCTGCTTAAATTATGAAGACCCATCCTCCAATACAGGAAAGCAGGGTAAATCTGCTTTCCTGTGCCCAGCCGTGACAGATTGAGTTGAGATATTTTAGCCAACTCAATCTCGGACGGCAGCTAGTTTGTCTGCTCTCGTCCGCAGGTATCAGGAGAAGATACAGCTCGCAAGCTGTGTGGTCAAATACGACCCTTCCTCTCTCCCGAAGAACCGTCTTACAAAGTTGCTGATTATCCCGAGCAGAGGAGGCTATGATATCCTTCCATGATCCATCGTTGCAGAGGACATTTTCTCGAAGATGCCGTCTTTTTCGGCTCCTTACACGGTGGAAGAACATGGTCTCCTTCTAACTCAAGTTGACCCGACGAACTCCCGCCATCATCTCTGTGTGGTGAAGGAAATATGGGAAGAACAGGTTAACTCCTCAGCCTTTTTATAGGCGAAAGAGATCACACCGATCCCTAATAACTCCGCCATAAAGTCAGCCTTGAAAGAACGTGCCAGACTTGACCGTTTCAGGCTCCATTCAGAGCGTTTCAAATTATGAGGAACGTTTATGCTTCATTCAAAGCATTTTAAATTACGAGGAATTTAAAAGCTTTAAAGGGGGTCTTGTAGAAGCATGAAAATTACGCTGGATAGCTCTACGCAGGATGTTGATGTTGGGAAGCATAAAAAGATAGACCTCAAAGCCGTCGACGTGCAAACAGAGCTTTTTCTCTAAGTATAGCGTAAAATATAGGCTCAAGGACCATCCGCGTAATACAGTATGTCCAAGCTGCTTCTGCGTAAAAAGGGTGCTATATCGCCTTTATGGCGTAGAACTTATCCGCTTTCAATACAGCATTGAAGTGTACGAGGAACGCTTCGTATTCTTTGAAATGAACCTGTCAGATCTTGCAATTAACCTGACGTCTGGACTCCTGACGAAGAGTATTGCATGACTACACAGGCGACGGCTATAATGATGGCGTGGCACTGCAACCCAGGCTGTCATTTACTGCCATTTTCTTGGCGTAAACCGCTTTTACGCATACAAAGGAATACGCTGCCCAGTTTTACACAGGCAGATGTGAGCTGTTTACGCTCCGCAGAAGACAAACAGCCTGCCACGTCAAAAGCTGCTCTTCGTACAGGGCTCGAGGCACGTCTCTGCATTTAATGCACAGAGCGGTGACAGGTTCTCGAGGCACGTCTCTGCATTTAATGTGCCGAATACTGACAGATGCCCGAGGCACGTCTCTGTATTTGATGCACAGAAGGTTGGCAGGCCTTTAAAACACGCCTCTGCATTTAATACGCAGGATAATGGCGGATCTCTATATTTAATGCAGGAGATTTGATTAAATGTCACAAAACCGTCCTCTAATGACATTCCCTTTGCGTAAACTGCTCTTACGCATACTAAGGGATATGCTGCCCAGTTTTACACAGGCAGACGTGAGCTTCTTACGCTCCGCAGAGGGCAAACAGACCGCCACGTCAGCAGTTACTCTTCGTACAGGATTCGAGGTGCGTATCTGCATTTAATGTGCAGAATGATGGCAAATCTTCAAGATACGCCTCTGTATTTAATGCGCAGGATGGGGGCAGATCTCTGCATTTAATGCAAGAGATTTGATTATATCTCCAAAAGCTGTAATTTCGGCTAAAATATCCACATCATCTCGGCTTCTACGCCCACTCGGCTTCTACGCTTACTCGGCCTCTATGACCACTAGGCTCCTATGCCTACTCGGCTTCTATGCCTACTTGGCTTTCTACGCCATGGTGACAATTATTGGCTTCTACGCCAACCTCTTTTACACAAAAGATAACTACCTACGTGGCTTCTACGCCGTGATCTTCGCAGCAGTTATACGCGTTGTCCCTTTTGTCGGACACACGTCACATGCTCACTCAAAAGATCATCTATACGCAGGCAATAGTTATTGTAACCGTCGTATAAAAGGGTGCTGTACTTTCTACTACTCAGTTTCTACACCGACTGAGTGGTCACTGTCACTAAAACTCTATAAATAGAGAACTCTATCAACAGAGGAACGGGAGGTCGAAAGGTCGAAGAATTGAAGGTCAGAAATTGGTCAAGAAATCCAGTATCAGATCCGAGGGTGAGAGAGAGAAGAATCCAGAGCTCAGGCAAAGAGAAGTGATCGACGACTTTGGCATCGGGCATCCACTCTCTTTAGCAACCTTCGAAGCTGCTTGCTGTCTTCTACGGCACTTCTTCATCATCGTGTGGTCCAAGGGACAAAGTAATCGACCGCAGATCAGACTCCTATAGCAATATTTATCCAGATTAAATAAATTGTACTCGACATCCTCGTATAGGATTAAATTGTACAATCTTGTTTGTAAACACCGAAGAAGGGCAGGCTTTCGTATAAGACCTCGTTTCCGTATTCTCTTTCATTTATCATCAAACACACCATAGTGAGTAGAATAGAAGTCCTCAAGATCCTCTAAAAAATTTTATGCAGTCAAAATTGGAGCAAAGCACAAACACTTACAGTAGTTTCATTTATATTGACAAAACTATAAAAATAGTGTAAGAAAATACAAGATGAATATAAATACTGGAAATATGGAATATTGGAGAATATATAATCAGTAATAGTACAACTAGCAATGAATAGAAATATGTGAATGCTAGAATAAGTGAACTGGAATAAAGAAATAGAATATCTAGCTAAGTGTTTGAAATATCAGTTTATTATGTGATCGGCTTGGGACGAGATCAGGATTGTTATATATGATTGGCTATGATACATGTGAGGTCAGGCAAACCATATGGTTAGTAATAATAGGATCAATAGTCAGGCTAATCATATATAACAGGCTATGAGGCATGTAAATGGTCAGGCTATACCCAACGTGATATGTGGGGTAAGGTATGATGCATGTAAAGTGGGGTATGATCACATAATCTGCTTATATTTCCCCATCACCAGCTAGCACGATGGATTCCAATCATGACTCCTCATGACAGGTATCTATGATGCTAACCTGTGTATCCACAGTGTCAGAATCAAGTATACTGTAAAACTAGAATCATAGAAATAATCAACACAATAAAAACTGTCAGAGAATGTACTCGTTTGTAGTCCTAAGGAAGGTGTGAGGATTGATGTCCAAGATGGAAACACAAGGACCTATATATCAAAATCAATATCAAAAAGTATTTTGCAGAGATAAACATGCATACCTAATTCTATGTTAGGTATTAGGTCATTTCTAGGTCTTGGCAACATACTAGGCTAACTCTATGTTTAGTCTATATTTATCTATGGAGTGGGTTTCTAGAGTGTTACTAGGTCTATTATACTGGCCTATACTAGCTACTACTAAGTTGTACTAGGTCTCCTCTCGGTGTTATAGATACTAAGTATCATATAAAGTATAGATATATATAATCAATACATTAGTATGTGCCTTAGTTAATATATATATTTATAATACCTAACTTGATATCTAGTTATGCCTTAACTAATATCTATCTTGTTAACCTTGATATACAGACACTGGTACCTTACCATTGCACAACAACCTACTGCTCTAGCAGTGGACAGATACCTTGGGGACATGGACCTCTCTAGCCTATCACAAACGACTAACAACACCCCTTTATAACTGATACGAGTATCCACAAGAAGTCACCCTCACACATAGGTACAAGTTACTACAGTCCTAGTTCTCAAAAGCACACACAGACCTTAAACACTCTACACTAATTACTCATACACGACACTAATAACACTATAAACTCTAACACATTACTGATATACTAAACTGACTGGAACTATACCTATTGATATTGACACAGTGATCCTCTAGCTAATACTGCAACATTGATACTGCTACTGTGCAGCTTACTGTACAGTGAGACTCCTACTGAAAGAGCTACTACTGCTACTGGCCTCGTGTGCACGATCTCGTGTACATTGCTGCACTTGGCTCAGTTGACTGAACCTGTAATTTGTGCTATTGTAAGGCTTCAGTGAGGCTGCTTGCTAAAATAGTGGTTCACTTCGGTGTGCAACTGCCTTCAGTTATTTAGTAGCCACTGCATAGTGCCATCTACCATTGCTTGTTGTACCATACTGCATTGTTATACCCCTGCACACCACTGCTCTCAGTGTGGACAACCTGTGGAACCCGACTCTGCACAGTCACACAGATACCTCTCACTGAGACTCACTCTTCATAGACACCATAGTTCAATCTATACAATCACTCATATATATATATATAGTTACACACACATCCACAAAACTGCAATACATAAGGTCCACACCTATGTATACATATATATATACCCACAGGCGAACTGACACCCCTTCCTCTGATACCAATGTCTCTCAATACCACACACACATGTGTGCAGACATTAGCAATGATATACTAATAACCCACTGCTCCCAGTCACTAGAATATCCTCTAAATGGCATACAACAAGCTCACAAATACGACACATACACATGACTGAAACTGATACTCTCACACAAATCCTTATACTGGCACTCTCACACTCACTGAGACACTCACACACTCACTGAGACTCAACAATCACAGTAAGGAACTCGATAGTCAGTTCTCTCCCTCTCCTACACTCTGTGCACACACACAGATTTGCTCTGGAATGACACTGATACATAATACAATATTAACATACACACACCACATTACCCTGATAAATCACTTCCTAACTACTGATATATTAAACCACAGCTCACTCACTACTCTCACAGCACACTCATACATGTGATACTCGATCGACACATACTCGAATCTCCCTTGAATGAACACAGTAAACCCGATACTCAATGCAGATACCACTGCACAGTCAGTGGATACCCGACTGCACAGTATCGACCTCCCCATGTAGTAATCCCCCTCTCCAAAATCGACATAAATAGATCAATACATATACGTGCATATATATATATATATATATATATATATATATATATATATATATATATATATATATATATATTCATGTTATACATCAAAATGCATAAGATTTAAGTCATTAAAATAGGTATTCATCCCACTAGCATATCAACAAACACCTAGTGTGCTGAAAATGGGATACACATGATACCCCATGAATACTCATGCTTAAATCCCCAAATTAAAATTAAACCTCTATGTATATGATGTAAACATGCATATATATATATATATATATATATATATATATATATATATATATATATATATATATATATATATATATATATATATATATATATATATAGGGCTACAAAAAATTTGGGGAAAATGCATCATTGGATCACAAAAACCCAAATACACCTATGACACCATGGAAAATTTTTATGCAACCAAACGAGTCTCATGCCCTCCCTAAAAAGTCATCCTTAGATCTATGGGTGGACTCCTAATGGCTAAACAATCAATTAAAACAGAATTAAACGGAGATTTTCTAAATTTTTACCTATTGGAAGATGGATTCCCAATGTAGCTTCTCCTTCTCCAAGTCTCCTTGTGCCCAAGCCTCTAGGTCTCCTTGAATGAGGGAAGAAATAAGGGATTAGGGCTAGAAATTCAAAAAATTGTGGAATATAAAGAGGGTTTCTACTTGGAGGCTATTTCTAGGGTTTTTTCTCATGAATGGTGAGTGGCTTAAGGGAGGCTCCCTCTTGTTTTATAGGCTCGGGTTGGGATTAGGGCTTCTAATACAAAAAGTATATTTTTCCCTTCATGACTTGTCATGAAGAACTAATTAATTAGGAGGGTTTTAGTCATACATTGAGGGATCAAACTAATTAATAATTTAAAATAGGAAGGGGTTTATCTAGTAGATTTTTAGGTCTCGTCCACTAACCCATGCATTAATGAACACAATATAATATATATAATAAATATATTATGTAATATATTAACACAATAAAATAAATATGGCAATTGACAATAAAGCCCTATTATAAAAATATGGTAGTGACAAGTCTACCCTCAAAAAAAAATTGTCCTCGAAATTGAATTAAACTAGCACAAGAATAAAATCAGACAAAGAATTATACCTCAAGTCTCGAAGAGATACGGGTACTGCTCGCGCATTTCGTCCTATCTCTTCCAGGTTGACTCGCCTGGAGAGTGATATCTCCATGCAACAAGAACCAAAGGAATAGTCTTGTTCCACAATAGCTTCTCTATGTGATTCAAGATCTCTACGGGCTGCTCAGGATAGCTGAGAGTCGGACCAACCTCGATCTTCGAGTAGTGATCTAGTACGTGACTAGGATCTGCCACGTACTGTCTCAGCTACGACACTCGGAACACATCATGCACTCCCTCTAGTTGAGGCGCCAAGTCTAGTCTATAGGCCACTGCACCGACCCTCGTAAGAATATCGAAAAGTCCGATGTAACATGGACTAAGCTTCCCTCCTCCACCAAAATGAATCGTGCCCCGTGTCAAAGAAATCCATAGGAACACCAGATCGCCAAACTAGAATAAAATAGTCTTAACACACAATCTAAAACAAAGCAACCACAAGCTAATAAAAACAAAACCTATACCTAAAACCCTAGGGGTCTACGGTAGCTGTCGGCCAAATGTCGTTGTCTGTCCTACGCCTCCCGCAGTATGTCTCTGATGAGTTTCACCTTTTTTGCTGTGTCCAAGACCATCTCTGGTCCTAATAAGGCTCTCTCTCCGACATCATCCAAAGATAATGGTGTGCGACACCTCCGTCCATATAGAGCCTCGAATTGTTATATCTTAATGCTGACCTGGTAGATATTGTTGTAAGCAAACTCTACCATGTATAGATGATCCTCCCAAGAACCTCCGAGATCTAGAACAGAAGTGCGTAGCATATCCACGAGAGTCTGAATAGTCCTTTCAGACTGCCCGTCTGTCTGGGGGTGGTATGCGGTACTGAACTTGAGATGAGTGCCCAAGCTAGCCTACAAACTCCTCCAGAAGTGGAAAATGAAATGACTATCCCAATCCGAGATGATGCTCACAGGAACCCCATGTAATCTAATAATTTGTCGCACGTATATCTCTGCTAGCCTCTCCATCGATGTACCCACTTTAAATGCTAAGAAGTGGGCTAATTTGGTCAACCTATCCACGATGACCTAAATCGCGTCCTTTTCACCTAGAGAAAGTGGAAGCCCTGAAACGAAATCCATAGTCACGTTCTCCCACTTCTACTCTGGGATAGGTAAAGGCTGAAGCAATCCACCTGGCCTCTGCCGATCCGTCTTTACCTGCTGGCACACTAAACATTGGGATACGAAGCGTGCTACCATCTCCTCTCGTATACTAAACATCGATGACTATGTTGGCCTTTCCTGGGTAATACTGTAATGAGATGTCGAAGTCTTTCATCAACTCCAACCATCTCCTCTGTCTCATGTTCAGCTCTTTCTGTGTAAACACGTACTTCAAGCTCTTGTGGTCCGTGAAGATCTCCACACACTCTCCGTACAGGTAGTATTTCCATAGCTTTAGGGCGAAGATAACCGCTGCCAACTCCAAATCATGGGTGGGGTAGTTCTTTTTATGAGGGCATAATTGCCTGGAAGCATAGGCAATTACCTTCTCGTGCTGCTGAAGAACGCAACCGAAATCCTTTCCTAAAGTATCACTGTAGATAGTGAATCCACCTGTCCCTGATGGCAACGTCAATACCAAAGCTGTCGTCAACCTCTTCTTCAACTCATCAAATACGGCCTGAAAATCCTCCGTCCAGACAAAATCCACATCTTTCCTGGTCAGCCTAGTCATTAGCTCTGCAATCCTGGAGAAGTCTTGTACAACCCTCCTGTAGTATCATGCTAGCCCGAGAAAGTATCTGATCTCAGCTACTGAACTGGGAGTAGCCCACGACTCCACTACCTCGATCTTCTTTAGGTTAACTAAGATTCCGTCACCCGTCACCACATGCCCAAGGAATTCAACCTTGTCAAGGAAGAACTCGCACTTTGAAAGCTTCCAGTAGAGCTTCTCCTTCCTGAGAGTCTCCAAGATCATCCTCAGGTGCTCTTTGTGCTCCTCTAGGATCTTTGAATACACAAGAATGTCGTCGATGAACACCACCATGAACTTGTCAAGGTACTGGTGGAACACCTTGTTCATCAAGTTTATGAATAGTGTCGGTGTATTGGTTAAACCAAACGACATTACTATGAACTCAAACTGGCCATATCTGGTCCAAAAAGATGTCTTCGGTATGTCTTCTTTCTTCACCTTCACCTGGTGATAGCCTGACCTCAAATCTATCTTTGAAAATACCTTCGCTCCGCTTAACTGATCGAAAAGATCATCTATCCTTGGCAACGGGTATATGTTCTTGATAGTGAGGTTGTTCAGAGCTCTATAATTGATACACATGCATACTGTGCCATCCTTTTTCGGTACGAACAATACCAGAGCTCCCCATGATGATGAACTGGATTTGATGAAGCCTTTGTCCTGTAGCTCGTCAACTTGCTTTTTTAGTTATGCCAGCTCGCTGTTGTTGACTCTATAGACATATTGTGAAATGGGTTCCGCTCCTGGCACCAAATCTATAGAGAACTCAATATCTCTGTCTGGCGGCAAACATGGCAACTCCTCTGGGAAGACATCCAGGAACTCTGCTATCAGAGGATGTGGCAACTTCTCTTCTTCAATCCTGGCTCAGCAAAAAGTACCTCTGCTCTGCTCCGCTGCTTCTCTGGCGACCTCGAACTCTGGCTCTCCTGGAGGTCAAAATATCACTCTGCCTCCACGATAATCAATAGTAGCATGGTGCCTACGCAACCAGTCCATTCCGAGTACAATATCATATCCCGGAAGTGGCATAACGAGTAAGCACACGCTTAACTCTCGGCCTCTTAATGATACTTTTTGATCCTTACAATAATCACTGACTAGGATAATACCTCCGCCAATCATGATCTTGCAAGTCCTATCTAATGGTTCTTCCTCTAAATGATGCTTAAGAGCATATAATACAGACACAAAACTATGGGAAGTGCCAAAATCGAATAATACAAGTGCTGGAATGGAATCGAGAAGAACTGAACCTGAAATCACGTCTGTTTCGGCCTCCTCAATCGTTATGGTGTATGCTCGTCCCAGGGGTGTACCTCTCTGCTACTGGTGCTGGGAAAACCTCTGCTGCTGTGGCGGAAGTGGAGGTCCCCTCTGTTGGCCTCCTGGTACAGTAGGTACCCTGGTTGGTCCCTTCTGAGAGGCTGCTCTACCCTGACCTGGACGAGTCTGAATAGATGGACAGTCCCTCAACTAATGTACTGATGATCTATAGGACAAGCATGTACCCAACCTCTTTCTGTAGATATCCCTCGTCTGTCCTGCCTTCCCGCAGTATGCACACTGAACAGTGGGCTAAGTCTGCCTCTGAGGCTGCTGCTGCTGAGTGTGCCCTCGAGCTGGTGCCTGGTGCTGCTGATGCTGATGCTGGTACAGCCTTTGTTGCTACTAAAATCGTGGATGCTTGGCCGGTCCGACACTACCACTCGCTCCTCCAGAAGTATCGCATCCTCTCTTGGGCCTGAGGTCCAAGTCATCCTCAATAATCTGGGCATCCATCAGAATACCCTCGAACGTAGCAGTACGACGTCCCAAAGTGCAAGACTTGATCTCTCTTGTCAGCCCCTTCCTGAATTTCTGGGCTTTGTCTCCTAGGTCCCAAATCATCGATGGCACAAATTGAGTCAAACGGCAAAACTCTGTGGTGTACTCATCGACTGACATGCTTCCTTGGACCAAGTCATGGAACTGACTCTCCAAGACTCCCAGGGCTACGTCGGAAAAGAACTTCTCCTTGAAAAGCTCCTTGAAGGCCTCCTAAGTAAGTACCCCAATAGTGAGTCTCGGCTCCATACGATACCATATCAGCGCGATGACAAACATCTAACTAACAGCAGTTTTGATCTGAAGAATCTCCAGAATTTGTGCCAAGCGCAAGTTTCTCTCTATATCCTCTAGCCTGTCATCGGCGTAGAGTATCCCCTCGGTGCCCTTGAACTCCAGAGGCATCATCCTCTTGAAGTCCACTATGGTACCTGGCCTCTGGTGCTGCGGACCAGGATGCTGCTGGTGCTGTGCAACTCTCTCCACAGCCTGAAGAGCCACTTGATGAGCATTCTCCATGCTCTCTCTCATCAGCTCTGTCTGTGCCTGGTACGCCTCCGCCTGTACCCTTTGAGCCTCATCCTAGACTCGCTGAGCCTCTACTGACATCCTCTTAGCATCTACCATGCCCTGGATCAGCACAAACATCTGTGCCCCATCAACGGGCATACCTCCGGAAAACAGAGTCGGTAGTGTTGGAAGGTGCTCCATGGCAGCTGGGGCAACCCACAGAACAGGTGGGGGAGGAGGACCACTGAAAACTATAGATACTCCCACATGAACAGGAGATGTAGGAGAAACTCCAGATGTTTGTCCGTCGGGTCGAGAGGTGGGAGACCTCTCTGAAGCTGATGGTCCCAATCTCAAAGACCTAGTCTTCGGCGGCATCCTGAAGACAGACAAAAAAGAATCAATTAAGGCAATAGATACGATATCATCAAGGAAGGACAAAAATAATTTAAAGGAAATAATTATCCAGAATAGCATTATAAAGATCAGAAATTTCTTAGTTGTGATTGAGCATATACTCAGCCTAAATCATATTTTCTAAAGTAGGCTCGTAACAATACTCTAATTGAGCACTACTATGACATCGCTCTAAATGCGAACCTAGACCTGCATGGGCCACTAGTAAAAACGTGTCACGACCCGCACCCGGAAATTGGGCATGACCCATGGGTACGTCCAGCCTACGCCGCAGCATCGGCGGTAGAACACTTTCTAGGTCTCAAGACTACCAAACATAACTCAAAACCTGTCAATGATCTCAACTCCATAAGGAGGACAATAAATAATACATTGATCAACAATTCATAATATACTCAATCACAAAAACTATAGGAAGTAACTGGCACGATCAGATATAAAGAAGGAAGTACTGACATAAGTCAAGCACAAACTCAAAAATACAACAGTAAACTAGAGTCTAGTTGTCCAACATAAATAGTCTCAACAATAGTCTCAACATAAGTACAATCCAAGTCTCAGGTTTAGAACAAATAATACATAAGTAGAACTGTCTAGATGACTACGGGTGGTGTCTCCTCCAAGAAGAGTGACTCCTCTAAGATCTTTCGTATGTAGTCTTCCTCTATACCTAGCCCATAGTGAGTAGGACAGAAGTCCTCAAGGTCCTCTAAAAATGTTATCCAGTCAGGAATGGAGCGAAGCACAAACACTAATAGCAGTTTTATTTATATTGACAAAAATATAAAAATAGTGTAAGAAAATACAAGATGAATATAAATACTGGAAATATGGAATGCTGGAGAATATGTAATCAACAATATTACAACAAGCAATGAACAAAAATATGTGAATGCTAGAATAAGTGAACTTGAATAAACTCGAATAAAGAAATAGAATATCTAGCTAATTATTTGAAATATCAGTTTATTATGTGATCGGCTTGGGCCGAGATCAGGCTTGTTATATATAATTGGCTATGATACATGTGAGGTCAGGCTAACCATATGGTTAGCTATGATGTGAGCAATAGTCAAGCTAATCATATATAACAGGCTATGATGCATGTAAATGGTCAGTCTACACCCAACGTGATATGTGGGGTGAGCTATGATGCATGTAAAGTGGGATATGATCACATAATCTGCTAATATTTCACTATCCCCAGCTAGCACGATGAATTCCAATCATGACTCCTCATGACAGGTATCTATGATGCCAACCCGTGTATCCACAATGTTAGAATCAAGTATACTGTACAACTCGAATCATAGAAATAATAAACACAATAAAAATTGTCAGAGAATGTACTCGCATGTAGTCCTGATGAAGGTATGAGGATCGATGTCCAAGATGGAAACACAAGGATCAATATATCAAATCAATATCAAAATGTGTTTTGAAGAGATAAACATGCATACCTAATTCTATGTTAGGTATTGGGTCATTTCTAGGTCTTGGCAACATATTAGGCTAACTCTAAGTTTATAGTCTATATTTCTCTATGGAGTGGGTTTCTAGAGTGTTACTAGGTCTATTATACTGGCCTATACTAGCTACTACTAAGTTGTACTAGGTCTCTTCTCGGTGTTATGGATACTAAGTATCATATAAAATATAGTTATATATAATCAATAGCTTAGTATGTGCCTTAGTTAATATATATATATATAATACCTAACTTGATATCTAGTTATGCCTTAACAAATATCGATCTTGTTAACCTTATATACATATACTGGTACCTTACCATTGCACAACAACCCACTGCTCTAGCAGTGGACTGATACCTTGGGGACATAGACCTCTCTAGCCTATCACAAACAACTGACAACACCACTTTATAACTGATACTAGTATCCACAAGAAGTCACCCTCACACATAGGTACAAGTTACTGCAGTCCCAGTTCTCAAAAGCACACACAGACCTTAAACACACTACACTAATTACTCATACACGACAATATTAACACTATGAACTCCAACACATTACTGATACACTAAACTGATTGGAATTATACCTACTAATACTGACACAGTGATCCTCTAGTTCATACTGCAACATTGATACTGCTACTGTGCAGCTTACTGCATAGTGAGACTCCTACTACAAGAGCTACTACTGCTACTGGCCTTGGGTGCATGATCTCGTGCACACTGCTACACTTGGCTCAGTTGACTGAACCTGCAATTTGTGCTGCTGCAAGGCTTTAGTAAGGCTGCTTGCTAAAATAGTTGATCACTTCTGTGTGCAACTGCCTGTAGTTAGCTAGTAGCCACTGCACAGTGCCATTTAACATTTCTTGTTGTACCACACAACATTGTCATACCCCCTGCACACCACTGCTCTCAGTATGCACAATCGGAGGAACCCGACTCTACACAGTCACACAAAAACCTCTTACTGAGACTCACTCCTCATAGACACCATAGTTCAATCAATACAATCACTCATATACATATAGTTACACACACAGCCACAAAACTGCCACACATAAGGTCCACGCCTATGTATACATATATATATCCACAGGCGAACTGACACCCCTTCCTCTGATACTAATGTGTCTCAATACCACATACACACATGTGTACAGACCTCAGCGCTGTTACACTAATAACCCACTGCTCTCAATCACTGGAATCTCCTCTAAAGGGCACACAGCAAGCTCATAAACAAGACACACACACACACGACTGAAACTGATACTCTCACATAAATCCTCACACTGGCACTCTCACACTCACAAAGACTCAACAATCACACCCGATACTCAGTTTTCCCCTCTAATGCACTCTGTGCACACACACAGATTTGCTCTGGAATGACACTGATACTTAATACCACATTAACATACACACACCATATCACACAGATAAATCACTTCCTAACTACTGATACATTAAACCACAGCTCACACACTACTATCACAGCACACTCATACATCTGATACTCGATCGACACACACTAGAATCTCCCTTCAATATACACAGTGAACTTGATACTCAATGCAGATACCACTGCACAGTTAGTGGATACCCGACTGCACAGTATCGATCTCCCCATGTAGTAATCCCCCTCTCCAAAATTGACACAAATAGATCAATACATATACATTTATATATATACATGTTATACATCAAAATACATAAGATTTAAGTCATTTAAATAGGTATTAATCCCACTTGCATATCAACAAACACCTAGTGTGCTGAAAATGGGATACACATGATACCCCATGAATACTCCTGCTTAAGTCCCCAGATTAAAATAAAATATCTACGTATATGATGTATTATGATGTAAACATGCCTAAATACATATATATATATATATATAATTAGGGCTATGAAGAATTTAGGAAAAATGCATCATTGGATCACAAAAATCCAAATACACCTATGACACCTTGGGAAAATATCATGCAACGAAAAGAGTCTCATGCTCTCCCTAAAAAGTCATCACTAGATCAATGGGTGGGCTCCTAATGGCCAAACAATCAATTAAAACAGAATTAAAGTAAGGTTTTTTAGATTTTTACCTATTGGGAGATGGATTCCTAATGTAGCTTCTCCTTCTCCAAGTCTCCTTGTGCCCAAGCCTCTAGGTCTCCTTGAATGAGGGAAGAAATGAGGGATTAGGGCTAAAAATTCTAAAATTTGTGGAATGAAAAGAGAGTTTTTACTTGGAGGCTATTTCTAGGGTTTTTCTCATGAATGGTGAGTGGCTTGAGGGAGGCTCCCTCTTGTTTTATAGTCTAGGGTTAGGGTTAGGGCTTCTAATGAAAAAAGTCTATTTTGCCCTTCATGACTTGTCATGAAAAACTAATTAATTAAGAGGGTTTCAGTCATACATTGAGGGATCAAACTAATTACTAATTTAAAATGGGAAGGGGTTTATCTAGTGGATTTTTAGGTCTAGTCCACTAACCCATGCATTAATGAACACAATATAATATGTATAATAAATATATCATACAATATATTAACACAATAAAATAAATATGGCAATTGACAATAAAGCCCTGTTCTAGAAATATGGTAGTGACATCTTCTTCTTTACCTCTATTTTCTTCATGTTCTTCTTCTTCGTCACCACCTCTTCGACTCCACCACCTTCACCATTCTCACCACCATTGCCACCACCGTCAGCTGGCACCAACGCCAACACTATCACCGAGCACAACTCCAGTCACCTTTATCACGCTACCACCACCATATCCTCCACCACTTCGACTTTACCACAACAGCCACCTCGACCACGGCTGCTGCACCCGACCAGCATCACACCAACGATAGTCGTCCCCAGGGTGTGACGCCATGTGTGATGTTGCGCATCGCACAAGGCCAAGGTATTTTTGCATAACGAGCACATATTAGAGTACGCGGATAATTAAAATACAAAGTTGAAATATGGAAAAGTTTACTTTATTGATAATGAATAACTTTTACAAACTCTTGAATGAGTCAGAAGGTTGCCGTACGGGCTTACAAAAGTTGACACAAAATAAGATAGGTGTCCTGTACATTACATTATTTACTAAAATTTCAAAATAAGAGACCTCCAGGCAGGACGATGGCTTTTTCTCTGAGCTGCATGAGTTAAGTTTGCTTGCTCTTGGGTCTTCAAAAATGCTTCAAAATAGGGCACGGTCAGGGCGTGCCGACAGCTGGACTGGATTTGGCAGTGACTTCAGCACCTCGCAGAATCTCATTGGTGCGGGGAACCTATTTCAACGAGGGTCAGTACATCCAAACATACTGGTGAAGGTGAGATAATCCAACTATACCAATCAGCACATTGTTTAAATGAAGCATTAAACTTATTTGTGATCTTTCTATCTTGCCTTAGTTCATTTTACAAGCAAGCAATGATATATAATTTATTGAAATGAACTTGCCACCGTTCGGTGACATTTACTTGCCCGTCTGAACCACCTGCACAATACTTACCATGTCCTTCCCTGCCACAAAGACACAATGTAAACCCCCTAGACCAAATTTTTTTTTATTTTAATTAACTTAGATAACAAGATTAGGGTTTTGGTCCTAATTAGAATTTATTATTATATAGTATTATAATATCTGTGCAGTGATTGTTATTTTAGGACACTACCCTAGCTGTTACCCTGAAACAATTTCTACACACTTGGCCTAGACATACTAACCTATCATAATGAACCTAGAGCAACCCCCGGATACTGATTTTCGTGCCTGATTTTAGTCGCACAAAAGTCGTTACAAACGTCTGTACGCAAATTAAAATAAATTCCGTAATTACGTTCGTCGTCCGTTCCAATCGAAATTGAGACCCAATCTCAACCCGATTTGACCAACCCAGATCATGAAATTATTGTACACTGATCCTACCACACTAATGACCCTTGTCCAACCCAATTTAGACCCCCGGTATTTGTTAAATTAATAAAATAACACCTAGCGCATTAATTTTAATTTAATTAATGTGGTGACCCAACCTCATTCAAATTAGACCCAACTCCAACCCAAACTCATACACACCAACAAGCCTCATACAAAATATCATACACCATCCTAGCCCAATACAAAACACCAAACATGGTGTTTTGTCACATCAAATCCTTAATTTCAGTTTTTGTGCAATTTCCTAATTGTTCAGGGGTTTTTATGCAAATTTACAGTGAGGTGCCCCCCTCTCATTGGTCCCACCACATGGAGAATGAGACCCCCTTCCCTTGACCAGTCCATCATAATTTTTTCCTCCATTTTCATGTACTTACATCAACTTTGGGAGGGCACATCATGACCCTACATTTGAATTACATTTAATCCTAGCCCTCCCCTCATCATGATGGACCTCCCCAACTCCCCAAAAATTTTCTACAACCGGCCCTAATCCCTAGGTAGGATCCCCACTCTCTCTCCTACATATTGGGCATCATTTTACCTCATTTATTGGCACACAAACCTAGAAATACCCATCAAAACCCTAAATTCCAAAAACCTACACACACAGCCCTACCCCTGCCCGACCTTCCCGCCGCCCTCCTCCGGCCGGCCACCGTCTCCGACCACCCCCACAATGACCCTACTCCCTCCGGCGAACCTTCCCCCACCTACCACCACCGCCCTCGACCACTGCTCCGCCCACAACCGCCTCCCTCTCCACTATCCTCAACCCACAGCTCTCCCTCCCCGAGTTCGAGCCGACCACCCGAGCTTCCATTGCTCCGCCGCCCTATCTCGCTCAGACCGCCCAACTCAGCCGAGCTCCTCCCCAGACGACCACCTCCCTCCCCGTCGAGTTCCACCGTCCGAACGACGCCGCAGCTGGCCGCAATCGCCCCCCGCAGCACCGACAGCTCCTAGCCGTTGCTGCTGTTGCCGAACACCCCCGTGCGCTGCCGGAGCTCCGCCCGGCTACCCCCGCCGCCGACGACCGGTCCGACAGAACCCCCTCGACCCCTCCTTCATTCCAGTGAGGTATAATTATACGAATACTGTATTTAGTTCCTAGTATTAGGGGCTGCATTGCATGTATACGGTTTATATACTAAATAGGTATTCTGGATTTGGGTATTTGTATATATATCAGTATATTAATAAATACCTCAGTATATACACAGTATTTTATATGTATATGTCTGTATAATACAGTACTCTAAATATGTAAATACTGTATTTGGTATGTTTTATTATATACTAGATATATATATGTATATACATATATACTTGTCATTTAATACCTAGTATGTATTAGTATACATTGTGTATTTATATTAGTATTTATATGTATATGCACTGTATTTTGTATGTTTTAGAGATACATATATATGTATAGTATATATATATTTATCTTTAAATACACTACTATATATTCAATATCTTATGGGTATACATGTATAAATAAATATATATATATATATATATATATATAAATATATGTATGTATATTTGTAAATACATTATATATTATTGTATAAGTATATGTATATATTTAAACATATATTGTTGTATATATGTATATATATAAATGTATAAACATATATGTGTATATATATATTTTACGTATATATGTGTATAATATATATGTATAGGTATTAAATGCTTAGTATATATTGATATCTACTATGTATTAAATAGTATATATATATATATATATATATATATATTGGTGTATATATAAATGTACATTTTGTGTATTGGTATAATAAATAAATACATATAAATATATATATAGTTTGGTGTATTTAGTATATATAAATATATGTATTACATATATAAATACATGTATATAAATATATATATATTTGGTAATACATGATATGTATTAGTATTATATATATATAATTATATACATATAAATATATATATATATATTATGTATTTAATGTATTAGTGCATAATTAATATATATATATATATATATATATATATATATATATATATATATATATATATATAAATTTATAAATACTTGTGTATTTAGTATATTTATAGTATGTATATTAGTGTGTGAACAAATATATGTATATATAAATATATATATACCTTGTATGTATTATATAGTATATTTTAGTATATACTATATAAGGGTACATTTTTCCCATTTTGTATATTTTTACACATAAATATATATGTACTCTATGTATATATGTGTAATTGTGTATATATGTAGATATGACAGGTATTGTACTAGTTATATATGTACTATGTATAGAGGTATATAAGTGTTGTACTATATAAATATATTTATGGTTGTTATATATATATATATATATATATATATATATATATATATATATATATATATATATATATATATATATATATATGTATAATGAATAAATATAAATATGTCTAAATACATAATTGAATATATGTATGTACGTTATTAAATTATTTAATATAGATACATGTATAGGTGTGGTGTATGTATACCTGCTCTATGTTAACATAGATAATTAAGCATAGTGTAAATTAGTGATTTATATTTATTGTTATCTGTTCGTAGGCATCCGAGATGGTGCTACCTTGACTGCTGGTTCCAGAACATTGCTTGTGCACGCCAGAGTTCCAGGCAAGTATACCTTGCCTTGTTGATGATGTCTAAATTCAGATGTTAACTAGTTGTATATTTTATTGTTTCAATATTAAACTGTGCGCGTCCGAGAAGACTCGGGTGCAGTCAACGAAGGCGTTGACGTTAGGACTTGTGTCTGACTTAGTGTCTAGTGGACCCACCTAAAGTTGAGGAGTTATCAATATGACTTCCCAGGCCTTGACACGTATCTTAACACGTCACAGAGTGAGTTCATGTAGGGACGCGTACTTCATGATCGACTGGCCATCAGCATGAGCAGCACGTGTGACGGCATTTAGCTTAGTTGTTTATTTCTGTAGCGACTTGCATCATAGTATGGGGTGTCCACGTCCCATTCGCGACTTGTACATTGACATTGGGCGGGGAAGACAATTAGTAGGCGTATGGGACAGACATTTGGTCGCCGTAGTTTCAGAGTAAACTATAGGGCCGTGATCCTCAGTATTACCCGGTTATGGGCCATGTGTTACCCGGTTATGGGCTCAGGTTCCCGGTTATGGGAATATATGCGTGTCGATAGATCCGGCAGAGGTTACTAGCTGTGCGCTATCATGATCGGTGATGTAGTCAGCATATATTCCTGGCGTTCAGTTTACAGCTAATGCCAGGTACTTAGCCTCTGGCTCGACGCTATGCTTCATACCTTTCACCTACCCATACGTACCAGGGTTGTCTTCAAAGTGCATTTTACTTAGCTGGTTAGATTACCCTTGAGTTTACACAGTATTTACTTTATGGCATGTATTTCTGTATACTTGTTACGTCCCTTTGAGGACCTGGTTCTCTTCCAGATCCGGACGAGCACTTGTACCCAACCATCTACGGAGCAGAAGTAGAGACAGGATTCCTGATTGAGGACTACGAGGCATTTCCAGGGGAGTTCCCGTGATTTGAGTACGCAGCTACATCGGACTAGAGTTTTTATATCTAGCTAGTTGATACTCTAGTCTAGTTATCTTACTCTTTCTGCACTTTATTTCCATTTCTTTATTTTAGTGGGTTTTTCCCCATTCAGACTATTTCAGATGTATTATGGATATTCAGACTCTTGTATTTTATTTACCAGCATTTATTTCAGTCTTTATGATATTGTTTTCTATGGATGAGATTAGACATTGTCTGCTATATATTAGCATATTAGACTTGTTAGTAATTTAGGACAGCGTAGCACGCTTCGATAGGATCCATTAAATTGGGATATCCTTCAGAGTCGTGTCAGCTGGCCAATGCCACGTGGCCTGGTTCCATATATTTTGGGACTGGGCGTGACATGGTTTTAGTGGTGTCGATGCAGGTCATGTTTATCGCTTGTGGTATGGTAACATGTCCAGCGAGCCTGCAATAGGATAGAAATTAATAGATCTCATCCACTTTCCGCCTTTGAACCTCCTTCGCATTTGATTAAATTAAATATCTGCATCCTGCTTGTTATTTTGTACTCTTTTAATGAAGTTCTATCTCTTACAGCGAGATGAACCTACGCAGCAGACGTGAGATACTTGGTGCTATAGAACCATCAGCCCCCGCACCGAGGGAGGAGACATCCCAGGGACCACCTGGAGAGCAGCCTCAGCCAGAGGCACAGGTGATTCCTCAGGCCCCGATGATGCACTGGCATCAGATCTCTCCCGACGAGAGGACGCAGCAGCCCGAGGGCCACACATCGCAGACGATCCCGAGGCAGCACTTCTAGGGGCAGACCTCGAGGGCGACACCGATGCCGCAATACGAGAGGCCGGCACCCGAGGAGACACCAAGGAGACAGCCGGAGGCACCTCTTCCACCACCTCCACCATTTCCACCTCAGATGCCACCAGCGGAGGGACAGCCCCAAATGATGCAGTTCTTCCAGATGATAATGCAGGCCTAGTGGCAATAGATGGAGACCCTGAGACAGGGCCTGATGGCAGTACTGGAGAGGGCACCTGCCCAAGCAGCAGCACCAGCTCCTGCACCTGTCCAGTAAGCGGGCACTGTACGAGGCTTCCGACAGATGGGCCCGGGAACCTTCTCGGGCAAGGAGACGGCAGAGGAGATCTCAGACTGGGTCTCCAACACAGAGATGCTGTTAGAGGGTTCGCCGCTACACCCCGACCTCTGGATGACCGCGGTGAGGGCCCAACTCACCGACAACGCCCATCACTGGTGGGATTCTATAGAGCGCAGCGTCGGCAGGACGCAGACTTAGGAGGAATTTCTGGAATACTTCAACGCGAAGTATTTCTCCGCTACGGTTAGGAACACCCTGTACTCCCATTTCCTGCACCTGGAGCAAGGGAACTTGACCGTGGACGCCTACGACGGGGAGTTCAGCAGACTCAGCCGATTCGGTGCAGCCCTGATCCCCAACGACCTGGAGAAGGCCAGAAGATTCCACCATGGCTTCTCTTTCGAGCTGCAGAGGTACACTACTACTCAGGCGAGGGTCTCATACGAGGAAGTCCTATCAGAGGCGAGGATCCAAGAAGCTATTAGCAGAGGATCGAGACATTCCAGCATGACTGCCCCAGCCACAGAGCTCAGCCCGGAGCAGGAGGACCGATTCGCCATCCAGGAGTACAAACACAACAGAAGATTGTGCCATATCAGCAGAGGGAGCTACAGACGTGTCACTTTTGCAGAAAAAGGGACATGTCCAGAAAGATTGCAGAAGAAGACTAGGACTGTGCATGAGGTACGGATCAACCCAACATCAAGCTCAGGAGTGTTCCCAGTATAGCGATAGAGCTCGGCAGATAGTACAAACACCAGCCCCACCAGCCCTAGGTATGTCCGTAGCATTGCTTGATAAATTATAGCTTATTATGTATTATTTTAATTTCGAGGATGAAATTCTTATAAGTTGGGTAGATTGTAAACCGCCTAGACCAAAATTTGTTTATTTTAATTAACTTAGATAACATGATTAGGGTTTTGGTCCTAATTAGAATTTATTATTATATAGTATTATAATATCTGTGTAGTGATTGTTATTTAGGACACTACCCTAGCTGTTACCCTGAAACAATTTCCACACACTTGGCCTAGACATACTAACCTATCATAATGAACCTAGAGCAACCCCCAGATACTGATTTTCGTGCCTGATTTTAGTCGCACAAAAGTTGTTACAAATATCCGTACGCAAATTAAAATAAATTGCGTAATTACGTTCGTCGTCCGTTCCAATCAAAATTGAGACCCAATCTCAACCCGATTTGACCAACCCAAATCATGACATTATTGTACACTGAGCCTACCACACTAATGACCCTTGTCCAACCCAATTTAGACCCCCGGTATTTGTTAAATTAATTAAATAACAACTAGCGCATTAATTTTAATTTAATTAATGTGGTGACCCAACCTCATTCAAATTAGACACAACTCCAACCCAAACCCATACACACACCCACAAGCCTCATACAAAACACCATACACCATCCTAGCCCAATACAAAATACCAAACATGGTATTTTGTCACATCAAATTCTCAATTTGAGCTTTTATGCAATTTCCTAATTGTTCAGGGGTTTTTATGCAAATTTACAGTGAGGTGCCCCCTCTCATTGGTCCCACCACATGGAGAATGAGACCCCCTTCCCTTGACCAGTCTATCACAATTTTTCCCTCCAATTTAATGTACTTACATCAACTTTGGGAGGGCACATCATGACCCTACATTTGAATTACATTTAATCCTAGCCCTCCCCTCATCATGATGGACCTCCCCAACCCCCAAAAAATTTCCTACAACCGGCCCTAATCCCTAGGTAGGATCCCCACTCTCTCTCCTACATATAGGGCATCATTTTACCTCATTTATTGGCACACAAACCTAGAAATACCCATCAAAACCCTAAATTCCTAAAACCTACACACACAGCCCTACCCCTGCCCGACCTTCCCGCCGCCCTCCTCCGGCCGGCCACTGTCTCCGATCACCCCCACAATGACCCTACTCCCTCCGGAGAACCTTCCCCCACCAACCACCACCACCCTCGGCCACTGCTCCGCCCACAGCCGCCTCCCTCTACACCATCCTCAACCCACAGCTCTCCCTCCCTGAGTTTGAGCCGACCACCCGAGCTTCCATTGCTCCGCCTCCCTAGCTCGTCCGGCTGCCCAACTCAGCCGAGCTCCTCCCCAGACGACCACCTCCCTCCCGGTCGAGTTCCACCGCCGAACGACGTCGCAGCTGGCCGCAATCGCCCCCGCAGCACCGACAGCTCCTACCCGCTGCTGCTGTTGCCGAATACCCCGTGCGCTGCCGGAGCTCCGCCCGGCCACCCCCGTCGCCGATGACCGGTCCGGCATAACCCCCTCGACCCCTCCTTCATTCCAGTGAGGTATAATTATACAAATACTGTATTTAATACCTAGTATTAGGGGCTGCATTGCATGTATGCGGTTTATATACTAAATAGGTATTCTGGATTTGGGTATTTATAAATATATCAGTATATTAATAAATACCTCTTTATATACACAGTATTTTATATGTATATGTCTGTATAATACAGTACTCTAAATATGTAAATACTGTATTTGGTATGTTTTATTATATACTAGATATATATATGTATATACATATATACTTGTCATTTAATACCTAGTATGTATTAGTATACATTGTGTATTTATATTAGTATTTATATGTATATGCACTGTATTTTGTATGTTTTAGAGATACATATATATGTATAGTATATACTATATACTTATCTTTAAATACACTACTATATATTCAATATCTTATGGGTATACATTTATAAATAAATATATATATAAAAATGTATTTATGTATATTTGTAAATACATTATATATTATTGTATAAGTGTATGGTATATATTTAAACATGTATTGTGTATATATGTATATATATAAATGTATAAACATATATGTGTATATATATATTTTACGTATATATGTGTATAATATATATATATATATAGGTATTAAATGCTTAGTATATATTGATATCTACTATGTATTAAATAGTATATATATATATATATATATATATATATATATATATATATATATATATATATATATATATTGGTGTATATATAAATGTACATTTTGTGTATTGGTATAATAAATAAATACATATAAATATATATATAGTTTGGTGTATTTAGTATATATAAATATATGTATTACATATATAAATACATCTATATATATATATATATATATATATATATATATATATATATATATATATATATATATTTGGTATATTATATATAGATATTAAATACATGATATGTATTAGTATTATATATATGTAATTGTATACATATAAATATATATATATTATGTATTTAATGTATTAGTGCATAATTAATATATGTATATATATATATATATATATATATATATATATATATATATATATATATATATATATATATATATATATATATATATAAATACTTGTGTATTTAGTATATTTATAGTATGTATATCAGTGTGTGAAAAAATATATGTATATATAAATATATATATATACCTTGTATGTATTATATAGTATATTTTAGTATATACTATATAAGGGTACATTTTTTCCATTTTGTATATTTTTACACATAAATATATATGTACTCTATGTATATATGTGTAATTGTGTATATATGTAGATATGACAGGTATTGTACTAGTTATATATGTACTATGTATAGAGGTATATAAGCATGAGCAGCACGTGTGACGGTATTTAGCTTAGTTGTTTATTTTTGTAGCGACTTGCATCATAGTATGGGGTGTCCACGTCGCATTTGCGACTTGTACATTGACATTGGGCGGGAAAGACAATTAGTAGGCGTATGGGACAGACATTTGGTCGCCGTAGTTTCAGAGTAAACTGCGGGGCCGTGAGCCTCAATGTTACCCGGTTATGGGCCATGTGTTACCCGGTTATGTGCTCAGGTTCCCTGTTATGGGCATATATGCATGTCGATCCATCCGGTAGAGGTTACTAGCTGCGCGCTATCATCATTGTTGATGTAGTCAGCATATATTCCTGGCGTTCAGTTTACAGCTAATGCCAGGTACTTAGCCTCTGGCTCGACGCTATGCTTTATACCTTTCACCTACCCATACGTACCAGGGTTGTCTTCAAAGTGTATTTCACTTAGCTGGTTAGATTACCCTTGAGTTTACACAGTATTTACTTTATGGCATGCATTTCTGTATACTTGTTACGTCCCTCTGAGGACCTGGTTCTCTTCCAGATCTGGACGAGCACTTGTACCCTACCATCTACGGAGCAGGAGTAGAGACAGGATTCCTGATTGAGGACTACGAGGCATTTCCAGGGGAGTTCCCGTGATTTGAGTACGCAGCTACATCGGACTAGAGTTTTCATATCAAGCTAGTTGATACTCTAGTCTAGTTATCTTACTCTTTCTGTACTTTATTTCCATTTCTGTATTTCAGTAGGTTTGTCCCCATTCAGACTAATTCAGATGTATTATGGATATTCAGACTCTTGTATTTTATTTACCAGCATTTATTTCAGTCTTTATGATATTATTTTCTGTGGATGAGATTAGACATTGCCTGCTATATATTAGCATATTAGTCTTGTTAGTATTTTAGGACAGCGTAGCACGCTTCGATAGGATCCATTAAATTAGGATATCCTTTATAGTCGTGTCAGCTGGCCAATGCCACGTGACCTGGTTCCATATATTTTGGGACTGGGGCATGACACACAAGTTAGCTTGTACATATTTAAATATATGTGGTGATCACTGGCTTGATGCCATAATGGACGATATAGTCTTTGGCAAGAATGGTATGAAACTAAAGTACATAGGCTGCTACAAGTCATCCCGTCAAATACAAGAGACTAAACAATAGGTTTCGCCCAGACCGGATCGATGCCAGTGCCCCAGCGATCGTCCACAAGAACCATGACCTTGTGCACAAGTTGTCCGTGATCGAACGGAGTCTAGGCAAAGTTATCATTTATGCAGTTAGGGCAACAAGAGTACAAGAAAACCTGCATTGCATGATTTATTTTGCATAATCTCCCTGAATAATTTATTGTATAACAAGGTGTGTTCCATACATAGCATAATTTATGGAAGAAGAATGCATTTCTAACTAAAATTGAAGTATGTATAGAACATTCTAAAAGAACTAGCATGCAATAAGATAACCGTTCATAAGATGATTGACAAGCATATATATATAACCCAAGTCTATTCCTTCTCTTCATCTTGACATCTTTTAGTTATTATGGTATCGTTTGATCGGGGCTAGCAAGAATACAAGATTTTAGATGTGAAGACTTGGAAGAAGGGTCAACTGAATCGAATATAAGCCATTCACAAGTTAGTTGGAAGGAGTAAAGAAAAGATGTGATTTAAGACTCTGCTCGCACATTGCCTACTGTTCGATCACCTGCATTGCCACGAACAGCTGATCAATACCTCTTCTACTCTTTCCAATCTCAGAATTGAAGTATAGTTCAATGAACAAAATAATGAAATCCATCAAAACTGTTCAAGAAAATGCAAACAAATTCGAAAATTAACTAAAGGCACGAAAGCAACAGAGCGACAGCGAAAATAAGGCAAGAAAACTTGCAGCGGAGATGTCCCTCTTAACTCTGCCACTAAGTCCATCCTCGGGGTATGGTCCTCTGAATATTAGAATCGATTCTGAAGAAGCAAATCCATAATGAGGATAAGTTCTTGATTCAATCTATCCCGATCAAACGATACTAACTTGTATTTCTTAGCCGCGCTCCCCAAATAGGGGGAACGGGGCACCACATCCTAACCAACTAATTGGAAATTTGGTCCACAAAACTTAGGAATAGAACCTATCACTAGGAAACAATAAAGGGAACCTTACCCTCATCTCAGATTCAAGCTCCCAAGTAGATTCTTCGACTGAATAATTTTGCCAAAGCACCCGCACGAGAGGAACCGAACGACTTCGAAGCAGCTTTTCTTTTCGATCCAAAATCCACACAGGTTGTTCAACATAAGTCAAGTCTGCCATTAGGTCCAGTTGATCCAGATCTACCACATAACTCGGGTCATACACATACTTCCTAAGCTGTAAAATGTGGAAGATATCGTGCACTTCGGATAGTGACGGTGGTAGGGCAATCTGATATGCATCCAGGGTGACTCGATTCAGTATCTCGAATGGACCAACGAATCTTGGACTTAGCTTTCCCTTTGCTATGAATCTGGTAACTCCTTGCATGGGCGAGACTTTGAGAAACACCCGATCACCTTCTAAGAACTCAAGAGGTCGTCGATGCGTGCCTGAGTAGCTCTTCTGACGACTCTGTGCTACCTTTAGCCGTTCTCGGATCAAACGAATCATCTGGACGGTTTGTTCCACAAGTTCAGGGCCAAGAATTTGTCGTTCTCCAATTTCATCCCAACAGATCATGAATCTGCACTTCCGCCCATACAATGCCTCATACGGCGCCATCTGAATGCTGGATTGAAAATTATTGTTATATGCAAATTTGACTAACGGTAGATGCATTTCCCAACTTGTCTTCAAGTCCAAGGCGTAGAGTCGTAATATATCTTTGAGGATTTGGTTGACACAGTTTGACAGTCTGTCTATGGTAGGTGGAGCTGAACTTTAACTTCGTCCCCATTGCTGACTACAGGCTTTCCAAAAAACAAGATAAGAATCGACAATCTCTATCGGAGACAATGGATACGAGCACGCCGTGGAGCTGAACGATTTTGTTGAGGTAGATCTGAGCCAAGCGGTCAGCACTCTAAGAACTTTTGATAGGCAGAAAGTGAGCTAACTTGGTGAGTCGATCAACAATGACCTAGACGATATCATTCCCCCGTTGCGTCTTCGATAATCCAATAAAAAAATCCATACTTATATGTTCCCATTTCCACTCCGTTATAGCTAGATTCTGCATCTCTCCACTCGACTTCGGGTGCTCGGCCTTTACCCTCTGACAAGCCATGCATTACGACACGAACAGCGCCACATCTCTTTTTATGTTATGCCACAAAAACCTTGTACGGAGATCTTGATACATCTTTTTGCTACCCGGATGTGAAGTATAACTTGCATATTGGGCTTCCGTGAGTATCTCTTTTCTGAGGGCTGCATCGTTAGGAATGCACAATCTTTTTTCATTCGGATCATCCCGTCCGTGCCCACCACAAAGTTGGTTGCCTTTTCTGCTGAGATAAGATCTTGCATCTTTTGCAGGAATAGGTCACCATTTTGAGCGGACTTGACCGTTTCTAATAAGTCAGGTTCGAGGCGCAGCTGAGCCACTTGTGCCCCCTTTTTGTATCTAATTATAAGTGTAATGCCCAAAGCTTCTATATCCTGACGCAGCTTTTCATCTATAGCCTGGCTTCCAACGAACACTCGACTCACCGCATCAGCTACAATATTACCCTTGCCCAGGGTATATCTGATCATCAAGTCAAAATCGCTAAGGAGTTCAAGCCAGCGTTGTTGTCAAAGATTTAAATCCTTTTGGGTATAGAGATATTTTAAACTCTCATGATCTATATAGATCTCATACGGCACACCATAAAGGTAGTGGCACCACAACTTCAGCATGAACATCATCGCTGCGAGCTCCAGATCATGGGTTGGATAATTCTTCTCGTAAGGCTTTAACTGCCTCGACACAAAGGCTATCACTTTATCCCTTTGCATAAGGACACATCCCAAATCGTTTCCTGAGGTGACACTATATATCTTAAAATTATCGGGCCCATCTGGAAGGGTAAGAATTGGTGCTGAGACGAGGCGCTGCTTTAACTCCATAAACGAAGCTTCGCAGTCGTCCGTCCATGCGAACATTACTCCCTTCTGAGTGTGTTGAGTCAGAGGTGAGGCGATCCTCGCAAAATCTTTAATAAATCTTCTGTAGTAACCTGTCAAACCAAGGAAACTCAAAATATAACTAGCTGACTCAGGCCTCCTCTAGTTTACGATGGATTCTATTTTCTTTGGGTCAACTGAGATATCCTTTGCAGAAATAATATCCCCTAGAAAGGATATGCTGTCCAACCAGAACTTACATTTACTTAGCTTCGCGTACAACTTATTGTCTCGAAGGATTTGAAGCACCATCCGCAGGTTTCCTGCGTGTTCATCCTTATTCTTCGAGTACACTAAGATATCATCGATAAAAACTATCACAAATTTATTAAGGAATGGTCGGAACACACGATTCATCAAATCCATAAAATTAGCAGGGGCATTCATCATTCCAAATGGCATTACAGAAAACTCGTAGTGTCCATATTGTGTTCGGAAAGCTGACTTGGGCATGTCCTCAGGCTTAATCTTCAACTGGTGGTAGCCCGAGCGAAGATCAATTTTTGAGAACACCGTTGCCCCCTTGTAGCTGATCAAAATGGTCATCTATCCACGGCAGAGGATACTTGTTTCTGATAGTGACCTAATTCAGCTCCCGATAATCGATGTAGATCATAATATTTTATCTTTTTTCTTCACGAAGAGCACATGTGCGCCCCTTGTAGCTGATCAAAGAGGTCATTTATCCAAGAACTGCTGGATCGTGGGTTCATCCGTCAGTTGGCACTTTAACTCTTTCAGTTCAGCAGGGGCCATTCTGTACGAAGCCTTGGAAATTGGCTGAGTAATTGGGAATGTGTCAATGGTGAACTCGATCTCTCGGTCAGGTGGCATGCCGGGTAGTTCGCTCGAAAACACATTAGAGAACTCTGCCTCAATTGAAGAAGACTTAACGTTTGCGTAATCCAACTGTGTTTCCCAAACCGACGCTAGGTATCCCTCGCATCCAGTGTGTAGCATCCGCCGAGTAGATATCGTCGAAATTACCATGCTAGCCCTGGATGCATCAGTTGCTGGACTACTCGTGTAGCAGAATTCGGCTTCTCCAGGTAGGCGGAAGACGACTAATTTCTCTGCACATCCAATATTTGTCGAGCAAGCGTCGAGCCAATCCATCCCCAAAATAATGTCATAATCCCGAACATCTAAGACTAAAACATCGAGCGAGAGCTTCCTTCCTCCGATACAGACGTAACTGCCTCGACATACTGAACGGATAGGTATTTTCGTGCCCGACGGGGTCCTAACACTAAGGTCTAGATACAATGGTGTCATTTCTATATTATTTTCCATAGCAAAATTCATGGATATAAAGCTTGCGTTGCACCAGAATCAAATAGCATACGTGTAGGTATGTTATTAAAAATTAATATACCTGACACAACAGTGTTTGAGGCCATGGCTTCTTCTCGTGTCATAGTGTACACCCGACCTTGAGCCTGACGACGCTCTTGCTGAGACGCAGTTCGATTGGCTTGGGGTACTGGGGCAGGATTTGGATGTTGAGGGCGACGATCTGAGTGGCGTAACTGACAGGTACTCACTTCATGGTTTGGTTTACCACATGGTAGGCATAACCCAAGTTTCAGACAAAATTTATTGGCCGCGAGCCCCGGCTTCTTGCAGAAGGTACATGGTTGCCCTGGATTTTTTTTTTTGATAACCGTGGTTATTTGGATGGTTTGGAGCGTTATTTCCTTTCTCGTTGCTATGATGCTTGTGATTGAAAGTATGAACAGTGTCGACATCAACTGGAGGATACTACGGTTCGAGGGAAAGGGCATAATTGAGGACTCCCTGCATAGTCTCGTACTGGAGAATGACCACGTGCATATGGATAACAGATCGCAGACCACCATCAAATCTTCTGGAATGACTCGCCGCATCAGGTAAATAGGAGCTTGCAAACTTGGCGAGCCGGTTGAATTCGGCAAAATACTGCTTGACTGTCATGCTGCCTTGTCGTAGTTGTATGAACTCGTTCTCTTTCTGACGACGTATGGGAGGGGGTATGAACACCTCTTTGAATACGCCACAAAAGGTAGCCCATGTGATCGTCTCCTCTTCATCGTCAACTGGAAGAGATCTTCGATGCACGTCCCACCAATCGTGCGCATTCAAGCGAAGTTGTAGTTGGTCACACGCGACATACTTATGCTCAGGTACCTCTAGAAGATTGAAATGATCCTCATCAGGGCCAACCAATCTAGAGCCACGATTGGATCCTCAACCCCTTTAAACGGTGTATTGCAAACCTTCTTGAAGTCGGCAAAGTCGAAGGCAGTCACATCCTTCTTCTTGGGAGTTTGTGGTATTTTGACTTCAAGCACTGGTTCCTCCACCATTTTTGTTGTTATTGTCGCAGAATAGTTGGAGGCCAAGGTCTGTACGATCTGTTGCAGGATATCTACCTGCTTTTGTTGGACTATAAACCGGGCTTCTAGATTGTCTTGGAACTTGCTCTGCCTCTCTTCTGCTCTCTTCTCGGCTCGTTCATAATGAGCCTCGTCCCTCTGTTGGCTAGCCTCAAACATACGCATCATCTGCTGAATGGGATCGACATGGGACCTGGATCGCTGGCTCCGAGAACTTTCCGAAGTATCAAAATTGCTTTCTTGTTGTATCTTGCCCGGCTCTAGCGATGAAGCTTGCGATTGTGCCATTCCATCAAAATAAGGTAACTTACATCAGGATCATACTGTATTATGGACTAATTATATGAACGTACCTCATTTTGGCCTAACGATTTTAAGAGTTTGGACATGGATTAGATCGTTAAAGAAACTTTTCCAATATGCGTGTCAAAAGAAGCTGTGCTCTGATACCAATATGTCACGCCCCAATTTCGTGGAATCGATAGTCGTCCCCCAGGCATGACGTCGTGCGTAGGTTGCGCATCATACATGGCCAAGGTATTTTTGTATAACGAGCACTTATTCAGAGTACGTAGATAATTGAAACACAAAGTTAAAACATGGAAAAGTTCTCTTTATTGATAATGAACATCTTTTAAAAACTCTTGAACGAGTCAGAAGGTTGCCGCACGAGCTTACAAAAGTTGACACAAAATGAGATAGTTGTCCTGTACATTACATCCTTTACTAAAACTTCAAAATAAGAGACCTCTAGGCGGGACGATAACTTTTCCTCTGAGCTGCATGAGTTAAGTTTGCTAGCTCTTGGGTCTTCAGAAATGCTTCAAAATAGGGCACGATCAGGGTGTACAGACAGCTGGACTGGATTGGGCAGTGACTTCAGCTCCTCGCAGGATCTCTTTGGTGCGGGGAACCTGTTTCAACGAGGGTCAGTACATCGAAACGTACTGGTGAAGGCGAGCTAACCCAACTATACCAATCAATACGTTGTTTAAATGAATCATGCAACTTATTTGTGATCTTTCTATCTTGCCTTAGTTTATTTTACAAGCAAGCAATGATATAGAATTTATTGAAATGAACTTGACACTATTCGGTGATATTTATCTGCCCGTCTGAACCACCTGCACAATACTTACTATGTCCTTCCCTGCCACGAAGATACAAGTTAGCTTGTACAGGTTTAAATATACGTGGTGATCACTGGCTTGATGTCATAATGGACGATATAGTCTTTGGCTAGAATGGTATGCAACGAAAGTACAAGGGGCGCTGCAAGCCATCCCGTCTAGTACAAGAGACTAAACAATAGGTTCCGCCCCGACCAGATTGGATCCAGTACCCTAGCGACCGTCCGCAAGAACCATGACCTTGTGCACAAGTTGTCCGTGATCGAATGGATTCTAGGCTAAGTTATCATTTATGCAGTTAAGGCAACAAGAGTACAAGATAAGCAGCATTGCATGATTTATTTTGCATAGTCTTCCTGAATAATTTATTGCATAACAAGGTGTGTTCCATACATAGCACAATTTATAGAAGAAGAATGCATTTCTAACTAAAATTGAAGCATGTACAGAAGATTCTAAAAGAACTAGCATGCAATAGGATAACCGTTCACAAGTTGATTGACAAGCATATATATGTAACCCAAGTCTATTCCTTCTCTTTATCTTGACATCTTTTAGTTATACCTTGTACCGTTTGATCGGGGCTAGCAAAAATACAAGATTTTAGATGTGAAGACTTGGAAGAAGGATAAACTTTATCAAATATAAGCCACTCACAATTTAGTTGGAGGAAGGAAAGGAAAGAGGTGCTTTAAGACTCCGCTCGCACATCGCCTACTGCTAGATCACCTGCATTGCCACGAATAGCTGATCAATACCTCTTTCACTCTTTTCAATCTCAAAATTGAAGTGCAGTTCAACGAACGAAAATAATGAAATACATCAAAATTGTTCAAGAAAATGCAAACAAATCCGAAAACCAACTCAAAATACGAAAGCAACAAAGTGACAGCAAAAACCAGACAAGAAAAGTTGCAGCGGAGATATCCCTCTTGACTCTGCCGCTAAGTCCATCCTCGGGGCACGGTCCACTGAATATGGGAATCGATTCTGAAGAAGCAAATCCATAATGAGGATGAATTCTTGATTCAATCTATCCCGATCGAACAATACCAACTTGTATTTCTTAGTCGCGCTCCCCGAATAGGGGGAACGGGGCACCACACCATCGCCATTACCATTCCCCCTCACCACAACCAACACCACCACCGAACACCAATGTCCATACCACCACCATCGCTATTACCTTTCCCCATCACCACCCCCAATAACAACGTCCATACCACACCTATCGCCATTACCATTCTCCTTCACCACCACCAACACCACCACCGAACACCACCACTGTCGACACCAGCACCACCACTATAGTCAACACCACCACCAACAGCAGCCACCGCAGCGCCACTGCCACCATCAACAACCACACCACCTTGGTAACATTTTCTTCTTCTTCATTCATTTTTTCTTCCTCACTCTTGAATGCTAGGTTGTATACGTATTTTGATTAATAAGCATTATAGTGAGTTAGGGAAGTATTTGATGATTATCCCATGGTTAATTAAGTACATATTTGAGGAATGTGAACATGATATACGTTATTGGTTTAGTGTTTGGGATCATGAGATGATTAGAATATAAATTCAGACTTGAATATTTTTGTATGTGTAGACTTGATGGTGTGTAAAAATATAATTTTATTAGGTAGTGATGATGGTATGATTGAGGATGAGTATGTGAACATTATGTATATTTAGGGGTGACAACTAATTTGGATTTTATGCACTTATGTCTATGATTACAGGGATGGCATGGGTCGATGATGAATATTATTTATAGATGACTGAATCCACAGATGATGAATACAAGTGTTTGAGGATAGTATTTGAGGACATTATGCTATTTGATCATTCGTATTTATCATAATGTTTTTCTAGTCAACCTTGGTCAACCATCTAGTTAGTACCTTAGACGTGAGTTTTGTAACTAAGACAAAAATCTATGTTAGTTCATGAAGTTATCTCTTCTTTAAGATAGTTTTGAGCTAGATTATTAATTTATTTATATATCATCTCTAGGTACTTTGGGATCCTCGAACATGGACGTTGTACCGGAGCTCCGCCTTCAGCATCCAGATCAAGGAAAGTGTACCTTGTCATTCTGTAACACAGTTCCAGTTTTACTTATTTACCTCATCTTTATGTTGTGTGCTCTTTGGATCAAAATTATTACTTAGCGTCTGGGTCATATCCGGGTGCAGACATTCGTCGGTACCGTCTAGTATCGATTATTAGATTTTTTCGATACCTTTACGTACATACTTGGTTAAAATGGAACCCTAAGACACATTCAGACACTATCATCGTGCCAGACTTTCTGTATCCTAATAGTTTCAGCATGACCGAAACCTGTGATGACTATAGGATCGTGATTGGCGCTAGTCATTTTAGTATGACGAGACTATTAGATAGAGGTTAGGCTCAGCGAGCTACGGATGCATCTCGTTGACCACATTGGGAGGGGAAGATAGTTACTAGACCCCTGGGCTACTTCACATGCATTATATATGTATATATATATCCTTATTTACGTAGATCCTGTATTTGGAGTCGTAGTATTTACTTACTATGTGATTCTGTGCTCGAATCTACGTGTACACACCATTTGTCTCTGTGCCTCGGAGCTACGAATTTATATTTGGAAAGCCCACGTGTCAAACATTGTCTTCAAGTTGTGTCTCACTTCGGTGGTTATTCTATATTACACCGGCGTATCACATATTTTCTTCTGTTTTACTATGGCATACTTTTTTGTACCTTGTTACATCCCTCTAAGGACCTGGTTCCCTTCCAGGCATTGGCGAGGAGGACTACCCGGAGGAGTACATATCGTGTGTATATCCAGGAACATGACTTGTAGCAGAGGACGAGATTCTTCCCGAGGACTTTGCTTGATCACCGGTAGTGACTTTACTTTGGGTTCGGTATCATTATCTAGTTATCATATATCGATCCTAGTTATCTTATTGTTTTCTTTCATTCAGTAGTTGTATTAGCGGGTTTGTCCCCGTGTGACTCTATCCGTGTTGTATTATGATACATTTCCAGACTTATTTTCCTTCTGCACATTAGTAGACTTGTTATCTCTATGTGTTTCATATTCTTATGTTTGTGGATGAGATTAGTTACATTGCTTATGTTTAAATATTGGGTTATATCATTATACTTTACATCTTAGGTACACTCCAACGGGTCCATTAGATTGGGATTCCCATCGGATTGTACCTGCTGGCCAATGCCACGTGGCGCAGTTCCTTATATTTGGAACTGGGACATGACATAGTTTTTGTGGTGGCCTATACAGGTCCGATTTGGTTACCTGACTGTGCCAAGGGAGCCTGCAATTAGGAATAGATATTAGGATCTCATCTACATGCTTGAGTACATCACATAACAACTCTATTTTAATTTTATTTTGCCAATTTGCATCTTGTTTAATTCCAAAATGCTGATCTTATATATGACTTTTTCAGAGTTATGAATATCCATAGCGGATGTGACGCACAACCGGGAGATGTCACCCATGACGCCTGGTCATTTGGGGAACCGACACTGGGGCAGGTTCTTCTGTTAACCCTAGCACCCCAGGGATAGTCGTCTAGGCAGCCAGAGGTGCCTCCAGACGGGCACCAGTCTCAGCACAAGGCAGAGCATAAGAGCCAGCGGACTGTAGGACAGGAGGAGCAACAGTTGCCCCAACCACCTCCAATTCTTCCACAGATGCAATACATGCTTTTTCTACCAGGGCAACCTATGGACAGGCCGCAGACGTTCCAGATGATGTATGTCATGATGCAGGCCCAACAGCAGGTCCAGTAGCAAGCTCAACAGCAGGCTCAGTAGCGCCAGACTGGGTCTTTGATAGAGAGTAATATGACGGCTTTGGGACAAACATCACCCCCAGCTCGCTAGTCGATGATAGGGTCTGTCATATACTTTCGTCGTTTGATACCAATGTACTGGTCCCTCATAAGACTACCGTGCTAGATCACATAGAACGCATATATAATATAAATATTCGAATATTGTCGTCCATTAGTGCAGACGTGACCAATATCCATGGGGGTCATCCTTGCACGTCCTAACACTTGTCTAAGGTGGCTAAGGTGCACGATCTCGGGATTTCATCCCTCCCAATGTTCTACCAATTTTAATAATCTAAATTAGCCCTATGGTCATATTAGGAATCTTATGGCATGGTCACATGATCAATCCTCATATATGTCGTACTGTAGTACGGTCCACGCTAGATACGAATCTACTTTGTTACTTTATAGCTCAAATTGAATTCACCCGAGAGTGATGCAACAAACAAATAGTCCTAGTCACGCTTTAGTAGTTGACCCACATATCATGCCCATGCTGGGGTCGCGTAGTATAGGAGGCATTCTCGATGCACAACACAAAATATATAATCTCATAGCACGTAGCAAGTTATGTCTCACCTCAGTACAGATTTATAACACATGTACACGTAGCATGTAGTAATAGTATCAGCACGGATACAAAAAATCAGGTCGAATTACCAACTTACAGTTGGTTGTATGAGCCTTATCAAATTGGGACACATAGCTCATGTTATGCACATAACTGGTTAGTCACTTATGACACAGTCAATCCTAACATATGGTCATGTCTAGCACAGGGTCAGGTTACTAAGTCCATTCTTTCTTTGGATCAATCACAAGCAAGTGTCAAGACCAACCACTTAGAACAAAGAAATATTCCAAATAAAATAGCTAAGCCACATGCATACTTGGCGCACGAGACAGTTGTCGCATGGACTGTCGGCCTCATGCTGCCCCAGGCCGTATATGGCTCCAAGTCGCATGCTACTCCAGGCCGCATGCTCCTCCAAGCCGCATGCTTTGGACAAAAGTCCACTCTCTTGGAACAAGTGACGAAGTGATCGATGTGTCAGAAAAAAGTGACAGGAGTGATGGATGTGTCAGAGAAAAGACAAAACTATAAAAATATGTGCCAAACAATCAATGTCATACGTCTGAAGGAAAGTGGCCGCATACTCTGCTTGCCGCATAAGACACTCGGCCGCATATTGCTCTTTTGTATTTAGCAAATTTTTTATTCGTTCAGCGAGTGAAAACACAAGGAGTTCAAGGATTAGCTCCAAAATACTTTGTCATGACCCGCACCCGAAAAATCGGGCATGAGTCATGGGTACGTCGAGACTACGCCGCAGCATCGGCGGTAGAACGCTGTCTAGGTCTACTATCTAGCTAATAATCTCACGCATTCAATATATATACCTATCAAGATCTCAACTCCAAACGGAGGAGCAATATAATAATGATAATCATAAGTACTCAATCACGAATCTAATCACGATAAGATAACACAGAAGTCTAACAACTACAAGGTCTAAACAACTGCTGCTAAAAACAACCACAATAATAATAATACAACAATATCCAGAATCAAATATAATACAAGGTCTCAATCCAAAACCGGGAACAAATCTGGTACCAAAAGCTAATAAATACACAACTAAGGTCCTAGTGATCCCGGCTACCAATCCGGAAATTACTACTAAACTAGGGGGCCATGTTTGCACCATCGACAGGATGAGGTCCCTAAAATGTCGGACACCAATCCTCCGTATCCTCTAAAAAAAATATCCAGTCAGGATTGGAGCAAGTATACCTCTAACAGCAGTTCCAGTTAAATGATAAAAACTATAAAGCAGTTGTAGCAAGTAGCAAGGTGAAGAAAATAAAGTATGAACAAAAAATATATACATATCACTGGTGCATAAAGGTAAAGATGCATGAATATCAGAAACAAGATAGTAATGACTGCAGGATACAAGAAATCTAAACTAAGAGTAAGTATGTACACAATAACGTGTAGTGAATCCAGCAAGAATACATGTAATGAGTCAAGTCCAGAAACTATAAGTGAGACCAGTCAAGAAATGCAAGTGAGTCTAGACTAGAAAGAATGAACTCGTGTCTTTGAAATACCTATTTTGACATGTAAACGGCTAGAGGTAAGTACGGCTCATCGCGCACTGGGTGCGCGACTGCTATCATTCCAGATTAGACCAGAGGGGGGTGATTCCAGTGATTCCAGTTGGGAATATTTATATGTTAACTCGAGTATTTTTCTGTCCCGACTAGTACAAGTGAATCCAAGTCCCGACACGTAAATCAAGTATGAGTCCAGCCAGAAACATGAGTGATGCCTGTAGTGATGCTTGTAGTGATGCCAGTAGGTGATTCCAGAATAGAGGCAAGAAATATGAAATATATGTGTCGCAAGTAAATGAATCCAGAAATACTAGTCCGTGTCGTGCCAGAAAAATCAGATGATACTATACTAGAAGTTGAATCATAATAATCGTCAAATAATGGAAACTATCAGAGAATGTACTCGCCTGACGTCCTGAGCAACTGGCGATCCGAACTGGCGTCGCAAGGATATATTGCGAAAAGCAAGGTTAAACAGGGTTCTAAAGAGTTAAACATATATAAAATAACTAAAAATAGGCTTCTAGGGTCGTTCTAGGTCAAACGGGTCAAACCGGTGAAATCTAGGTCAAAAAGTCAACTCGGGATCCAAAAAGTCAACTCTGTATCAAAACTAGGTCAAATATTGACTTTGGCGGTCAACCGGGTCAACTACGGTCAACTCTAGGACAAACTAGGGTGCCCCTAAAATTTTAGGTCAAAACTAGGTCATTAAGCTAATAAACCCTCAAACTCGCCTCCTCGAGATACCGGGATACCCTCTGTATCCGATACCTCAACCTACGCTATACGCCCCGTCTATACCCTCTAAAATATATACTAGCACACATATATATATATATATATATATATATATATATATATATATATAAAAGCAAGTCTAACCTCAATCATATGCTAAAACTCAATACCTTGCCCCGAAGCCCAATACCTTGAGTATCTCAAGGTATTGAGATACTCAAGCCTTACCCCTCACTAACACTAGCTAACTAACTATCTATCTATATATATACACTACCATATACTAACATATATATATCATATATCTAACTATATAGATATATATATATGTAACCTAGTGTATAGGTAAACACCTCAATACCTTACCTTCGATACCCAACTTATCTCAATACCTTGGTATCTCAAGGTATTGAGATACCTTACCCTCTAACTCTAACTAACTAGCTATCTATCTATAATATATACTTATATATATATCATCAATATATATACACTACCCTCAATACCATCAATATATATATATATATATATATATATATATATATATATATATATATATATATATATATATATATATATAACTTAGTTTTAGGCTACCTTAATACCTTACCTCACCTTACCTCTCTACCCTCAATACCTTGGTATCTCAAGGTATTGAGATACCTACCTTACTCCCCCTCTAACCTACTAACTAGCTAGCTATCTATCCATATATATATACCTAGCTATATAACTAAGCAAATATATATATATATATATATATATATATATATATATATATATATATATATATATATAACACATATACATATCTACATACATATCTATATATATATATCCATACACACACATACACATATACATCTACATCTATACTAATATATATATATATATATATATATCTATATATACTAGTATCTATATACATATACATACCTCTAACTATCTATATCTATATCTATATCTATCTATATATATAAAAGAAGGGGGAGGGGGTATAGCTGTGCGCTGCGCTGCTGAAACGCGCTCGCGCTGCTACTGCCAACGATGTGATTGCTGCTCTGCTGCTGCTGCTTCTGCTATTGCTGCTGCACGCAGCGCTGCCGCTGCGCTGTGCGGCTGCACGAGCTCTGCTGCCTCTGTTGGCTGCTGCTTCAGCGCTTACTTGCTGCTGCCCCTGCTGCTCCCTGCTCTCTTCCTCTCTGCCTCTGCTGCCATCCATCTCCCCCCCCCCTCGACACACCACACACACACAAACACACAAGCATACACACTCACTAATACATATATATATATATACCCAAACATATATATATATATATACACACACATAACCATATATATATATATATATATGTATATATATATATATATATATATATATATATATATATATATACACACACAAACACATATATATATACACACACTACCATATATTTATATAGATACACTTATACACATATATATATAGGTACACACAAACACATATATATATAAACACACATGTATATATATACACACACACTCATACATATATACAAACACAGATATATATATATATACACTCATACATATATATATATATATATATATATATATATATATATATATATATAAACACATATCCACACTCACACACACGCTCACAAACACAAACACCAACACACACACCCAACCACACTCACCCCTACACACAAAAACACACATATATATATATATAAATATATACTCGAAAACTCTAGTACATACTCTCCGAGGCTAAACCAACCTGCGTACAAGCTCAAAACCTACAAACCAAGTCGAAATGGCCATTCGGTCATTTCGACGAACACGTGGAGTGCGATTCACGAAACCTCGTGAAACGCACACCAAAGCTACTCAAAATCGGCAAAAAATTTACCCACGAGTTCTAATCGATGTCTAGAACCTAGAAAAAATGCTAACTCTCTGATTCTAGGTCTGTGGCAAAAATGCGCACGCGAGCGGAACCTACGACGACGAAAACCCCCAAATCGCCCGAAACGTCCAAATCTCCGTGACACAATCTCACATTTCCGAACGGGGACACGTACTTACCCTCAAGTCACCCAAGCACGTCTACCTAGGTCTGTCTAACCTAGGGTAATACCAAAAATTGGGCCAATCTCGGATTTTACCCCAAATTGACAGAAAACCTAATGTCAAAGTCTCCAAACACATCCAAACAAGCTCCAACTTCCTTCTACTGGTAGCCCTAAGGTCTATAAAGGTTCTAAACTACTAATTACACTATATTAGAGTAATCACAAGGAAAAATATCAGGGTATACCTCTTGGGAGTTGAAATCCCAAGCCAAAGTCTCCAAAAAGCTCCAAATTCACCACATCAAGCTTCCAACCCAAGCTCCAACACCAAATCTAAGCTCTACACACCTAGTTAGGGAAAAGCAAAGGTTTAGGGTTTGCATTGATGGAAGAAATAGAAGAAAAAAGAGAAGAAATGGAGAAAACTTACTTGGGATGTGAAAATTGGAAGAAGAAGAAGAAAAGGAGTAGAGAATGAAGAAGAAGAAGAAGAAGAAGAAGAAGAAGAAGAAGAAGAAGAAGTGAAGAAAGGGAATGAATGGGAGGGGAAGCTGCTGGTTCGGCCAGGGGGTTAAGGGTTAGGGTTGGGTTTGGTGAAATGACTAAAATGCCCTCCAATTTAAGTCATCCTAATTGGGGTTTGGGTTTGGGGTTCCAAAAGCACTATAATAAATCCCTAATCACTCTAACTAGCTAATAAAAATAAAAATAACTATTCTAAGGCAATAAATAAGTTTGATAGGGGTGCTGGTTGGGTCTGACATGGGTCCACTAGGGTCTGACATGGGTCCAAGCTAGCCAAAATCCTAAAATAAGTAATAAAAAAATAATACAATCACTAATTAAATATTAATACAAATATTTATGTTAAATACACAATTAACCAAATAAAAAAAATACCCTGCTCTGGAAATGGGGTAGTGACACACTTGTATAATGGCAGAAATGTATCCAACAAGATGGACCAATGCTGATCAGTATGCGAAAGAAGCTCAGGCCGCATAGCCCTCTCAGGCCGCATAGGACTCTCGGCCGCATAACTCGCTGGCCGCTTGAAGACTTCGTCTTCTCCAAATAGCAGGTTCGGCCCTGACGAAAGCTCCAAAAACTAAAATTTTATTTTGTCCATAAAATTCTTATTTTAAGTCAAAGTCGAGTGAACCAAAAGAAAAAATGCTTAAAATTGAAAGCTCAATCATGTAGCAAAAACTGTTTTTCAAAAATACATGTTTAATAGATCAAAACCAAGAAAAACTCATGAAATACATAAAAATCCTAAGTTTGAAATGTAGATCTACTCAATTCCACCCATCAAAACTGAAAACTCCAAGTATTAAAAGTATTTAGAATCACATTGCACATATTAGACAAATAAAATACAGGAAAAGACCAAGAATCAAAATCAAGAGGTTTCTTTGTATAGTGCAAGGTGTGCTTGCCTAAATGAAGGAAGGAGAAAAAATGAGAGAATGGGGGAGGAGAGAGAAAGAAGTTAACTTATATATGCTAGGGTTGAGGTTTAGACCATGGGTTCACTCATGACCAAACCAATCCCAACAATTAAACCATGAGTCTAATTGAACCAAAGAATGGGTCTAGTCTCCATGATATGCAACCTAATTACCATACAAGTAATAAGTAATATAAGAAGAAAAACTAATATGTTCCAAATACATATATCGGGAACGGGGAGTGGCAAACTCGAATGACATTCAAGTTGGATCTGACCTTGAACCAGAGTTTATGAGGAGTGACATCGGAAGTTGCGTACGACACTCTGTTCAGAATGAAAGTAGCCGGTAGCCGTGAGTGCATCTTCTTCCTAGAAGTAGTTTAAAAGTTCCACATTTAACAACTTTGAGTTCATCATCTCTATCGATGTTCTGTTATATATTTTTGCAACTCCATTTGATTGAGGAGAATACGAAGTAGTAGTCTCATTGAAAATTCTATGTTCTTTGTAGAACGATGTGAATTCAATAGACCAATACTCTCTGCCTCGATCACTTCTGAGTCTCTTAAATTGTTGCCCAGTTTGACGTTCAGCTATAGCCCTGAACTCCTTAAACTTCTCGAATGCTTCGTCCTTTGACTTAAGTAGATAGACGAATACGTCCTTCGAGTAGTCGTCGATGAATGTAAAAAAAATCTTTATCCCGGCCTTCCTGGAGAACTGTTTGAAGTTACAAATATCTAAGTTTACCAACTCCTAAATATATGTATTTCAGTTTACCCATTTTAACAATTTTTTGGTGATCATTTTCTGCATACAGGCCTCACACTACTCCACCTTCTTACCCTCACATTTGGAGATAGGTCTTAGACTAGACATTTTGCAGCACCGAGTACATGTCTTAGTTTGGTGTCCCACAACTCATTAATAAGATTTTACTTACAAGCAGAATCTTGAACATCCAATTGATACTGAAAGCCTTGTATCAAAGTATGTCTCCTGCCAAGATATCCCCATCTGGCTATTATGGATATATATATACCTCAAGTCTATAACAGATTTGCTAAGATCTGGACCATGGTAATCACTAGCACTTTCCTACATGCACTCCTATGAATCCAACTTCTCGAAGTCCAGAACCAATGTCCCATCTTCCCAGATGTTCTGCTTGCTCCTTGATGTCCACCGAGACCTTCTCCAATGATAGTTTGACCTTGGTGAACATCTCTTCCTAGAGCACACGTGGCTAGATGCACCAGTTTCCATCCACTTGTCAGGAACCATGCCAGATGACTTAACCTGTACAATCATTGCAAGCAATTTAAGTAATGAAAGTAACCAAGTTAAGCTCTTACCTTGCTATTTTGGTTTGAAATTGGATCTGCAATTCTTATTCTCATGGTCCTTCGTGCTTGAAGAGAAATGCGCCAAGGTGCATATAACCCTATGTGCATAAACTGGTCGCACATAGACCTTGCTCAGAGCCAGCCATATGGGTGCTTTTATGTGCCAAGTCCTGCCATGTGCCAAGTTTTGCTACGCGACGAGTTCTTCTATATGCCAAAAAAAGCCATGTGCAGATGCAGCTCGTGCATAGTGCCATTCTCCATATGACAACTACAGAAGACATCTTCATGCGACAAGTTGCAACAGTTGTCGCCAGTTCAAATTTATCTCCATCCGCAAGAATAGTAGATCCAGGATCTATCTACACACGTCCAACATTTGACAAATGACTCCTTCCTGATCTAAATGTTTGAAATATAGACCGTCAATCTTCTAAAGTTTGAGCAACTTATGCCCAAAAGACTTGAACGAAAGTTCTCCATCTTACTCGGATCTTACTTTGAGATTGTTAGTACCGAGGCTTAATCAAAAGATGAAAGAATGCGAGGTCGAGATCAGAGGTTCACCCAAAATTTTCCTCTTTGACTATTCTCGATATCTGCGAAGAACTATAAAATAATATTTTTATTGGAACTTGCTGCTATAATTATAATAATGAGAAAGCTAATGTTCTTCCTTGCAATCGACGTTGCAAACGGACAGAACAGATTACAACTTGTAGTAGATAAGAAGAAGGAGAAGATAAAACAACTCTTGCTTGGATAATATGGATCATTTTTGCTCAAATCATGATTCGTCCCATACGATCTGCTCCCAGGAACCTGCAAGTTCTCATAGAACTTCTGAAATGCTCGCGTCAGCACTTTTCTGGACTCTTATGATCTTCTTGGACTCCAATGGCGGCCACAACAAAATATCTCTTTGTTTCCCAATTTTTGAAGTAAGTTCTCAAATAGGCTGCGAAGAGAGTATTTATAGGAATATGAAGAAAATCCTAGTCCTAATCCTGGCCGTCCATCAGTTACAAAAAGATTGGAATAAATTTAATCCATATCCTACAAGATTGGAATAAATTAAATTTAAATCCCATAAATATCAAATTAATTTAATTTATATCCCACAAGATTGGAATGAATTAAATTCAAATTCCACAAATATCGGATTTAAATTAAGGACTCAATCTTTCCAAAACTAATTAAATCTCTCAATCAACGGACTCATTCGCCTATCACGTTGTCTGCACATATGCGCACAGAAACGCATCGGCCCATGTGCCATGCGCACAGCAGTGCAACAACGTATGTGCGCATAAGCACATAGCCGCGCATAGCATGCGTCTAGCTGCGTAATGCATGAGCATGCTCCCGATCATACGCCCGCTCATGCGACACTCATGTGCCCCACGCATAAAACGAGCGCACACAAGCACCATACGACGATGTTAACGTACTAAGTGCAAAGTGCGCCAACAAAATGCCACTTTGCGCTCGAGTCCAAGTCCGAGTCCGAGTCGGGCTTAGCTCCTAAGGAAAAATCCTAAGAGAATGACAAAAAAGCATAAATGCTTTCTTTAAAAACTAAATCCTTTTTTCTCCAAATATAACACCCCCACATGGCACCCACATGTGCCCCACCATACCCCATGTGCACATGTCAATATGAGCAAAGTATTATATTGAGATACCCACTTGGTGGTGTAGCCAATATGGAATTATATTTCTTAGTCCAAAGGCAAAAACACCAACATATATCTCCGAACTTGTGTTCTATATGGATTTTAATATATGGAGTTGGATACATGGACATATACATAAGGTCCATTTGGATATCCATTGACCATTTATACTTAGTTAAAAACCATACTATGGAATGATTATGATCAAGACTACCCTTTACCGGTTGTTACCTAAATTTGGGTATATTAATTACCAAAGTCCTTGGATCATGTTCAAGGTTAGAACCCAAATCCTTGTCCCCAATTAGATCTCACTAATTGAATTAGAATATATATATATATATATATATATATATATATATATATATATATATATATATATAAGTAGAATAAAGGAGCGTGCAGTGGGTTGAGGCTTAACATTGGGTTACAATACAACTTCATAAATTAAAATTAAAGTCAAAACACCATTTGGGATCTTTCAGTGAAAAACTAATATAGTTACCATACTATTGGTCGTATGGCTCACTACACACCTAATAATATTTCTCTTAACCTAGTGAGATGTTCCACCGAAGGGGTCGGCGAACCCATGCAATTCTACAGAAGGTTACTCCAGGTCTTTTATAAACAGTAAAAAATTTCAGATCCAAAATACAAAGGAGGCTCTGCCAAAATTTTCAAGAATTCTCAGAGTCATTCATTTTCGAAACCCGAAAATTGGTTAAATATATTTAACCCTATTTTAGGAATTGTGATTCAATTTTTTTAGAGATGGACTTGTGATTAATATTTAAATTATAGGGGTCGAATCTATTAGATCTTAGATACGTAAGACACGGACACAGAGAAATGCAAGAAAAATCTAATTAAGAATTCCATGTGTTTCTCCTGAAAGAATATCAATTATCAAATTGAATAATATCATGTGTTCTATCATGTTCTCATTTGAAAATGAGAATGAGATATTAAAATTATGATATCAAGTGTTTCTACCATATTTTAATTAAAAAAAGATAGAATATGGAGAATTTAAATCATATGTTTATTACTTGATTCAATGAAGAAAAGTAAAGTATTGGAATCATAATATTCATAGTTCATGATATGATCCTTTTTGGAAAGGAACAAAATATTTAATTATATTATTGCTATTCGTGGTACTTAGATACACAAATCGAGATTCAATATTCACACTTTTGCCCAGCAGAAACTTAATGCAAGATAATAGAATATGATTGTTTGTAGCTTTAGGTTAGTGTATTAGGCGGGAGAGAACAACTGGATCACATCCAAAACCTCTGCAATAATAACAAAAAAAACTGATCAGTAAAGTTTTTTTATCGTAAGGCCATACGATGTTGGTGGTGAGGCTTAGCTCACTAAGAGAGATTTCAAATTCCAGAAATTCTTGAATTAAATCAATAATTTAAGTGTTAAAGTTACAAGCTTTACTCCATATGCGGACGGTGCCGGATTCTAATCACCGGGCCAACGAGACACAACTTGGTTCCATATAAATGAGATTATTATCGAGATAATAGGATGTATGTGATCCAAATGTGTTCTCTAAATTGTATCGTCATCTAGGAAACTTGTTTGTGATTGTGGTAGTGAATCTTAGAATGTATTGATTTAAAACTTGTTGTGTATGTAGTAATGAATCTTAAGATATGTTAATTGATTGAACACTGAGTGAATCACTAGAATATGATCTAGTCCGGATCATATCTCAAGTTTACACTATAACAAGACCTAGGAATTTAATATTTTATTTATAAATCTTGGATTTCGAAAATTCGATCATTTACAAATTCTCATTCAATTTTATTTTATTTTTGTATCATTGATCGAGGGCTTGTATTTTGTTTGACGAAATAGTATTGTTCACTAGATTTATAAAAATCTTTTTAAAGGAAGCTATCGTGGTTCATTGAGAAATAGCTGGAGTACAAAAATGAGAAGCTGCAATTGAAGACAATTGAGTTGGAACCAGATTTTCTCAACCTTTATCAAAGATATATATATATATATATATATATATATATATATATATATATATATATATATATATATATATATATATATATATATTGGTTTAATAGTTGTAATTGGGTATAATAGTTTCCATTTATAGTTTAGAATGGCCTTTAATCAAATTGGTATTTATTTGTAATAAAGTTATCCTAGAATCTTACGGACGACAATCGCGAATATGGGTACTAGTGTCTTCGTATATCGCATAGTCTGGGAATGATGTAGTCTGGGAATGATGTTACGTGCTCGACTTGCCGTATTCTTGGAGCGGGACGTGACAACATCTGTGTGTAGATACACTTGCATATATATTTTGATACTTCCCTTGCAACATTAAGCATAGCAATCACAACCTTGTGATTAGAGGATCTGATCTTTAGGAACTTTCCAGGTAAAAATAGACTTATAGTACTTGTATATCCTTAAGTTCTTAAATACAAAACTTTTTCTTCTTCCACAAATTTTTAGTGATATGTCCTATTCATTTTCATGCAACATAACTACAAGTGTACCAAATCTTGCACCTTGGCATACCCACTTTAGTATTTATAACTAGTTATCTATGTCTCTTGTTAGGATTGCCTTATAGTTCATATTGTTTACATATTTTCATAATTGGTCGGCAATTTAACCACAATATTCCACCTCCCATGTGAACTTGGTTTGAGTATAAATGCCTTTCTTGTCGCATTTCTTTCTAGCACTAAATCTTTAAGCTATTACGAGTGAGAAATCATCGGATTAATGAGCTAATCTTTTATGTTCTATGGAAACTGTCAATGAGAGTATGCAGAAGTTAATTTTGTAGATTTATTTATTTTAGTACAATGATACAGAGTTGAAGGGATCATGACACTTCCGACAATTGTTTTCGAACTTTCTTAAAGGTACAAATAATTAAGGGGATGTTGTTCTGACAAAGTTTTGAGAAATTATTAGATTATATTTTTTGTTAACGTATATTCGAATCGTGACACTTTCAAATATTATCAGTGTGTATACACACACTAAACTATTGCATAAATTTGAAGCGAAATATGGTTTAATTAATTAGGTTACAACTATGAGTGATTAGGGACCAGGGTTAATATTTTTTGTTTCTCTAGCATGTTTTAATAGTAAATTTACCTTTCCAGAAGGACATACTTCTATATACCGGAATTGGATTTCAGGAAACACTTCTCAATTGTCATTGTCAGTCTAAGTCAAATGATTGGTCAAATTCAGTTTCATCAGTCCGTTCACCTTATTATGAGTTTGTACTTTCTAGTTGTTCATAGATTAAACAAAATTCTAATATCTTTTATAAAGGATATATGTGGTTAAAGTAACGATCTCATTTCAGCTAAAAATTCGAGTTAGATTCATCTGCATTCTAGTTGTAAGATGTAAGGATTCTCTCTTTTGGATTCTTTACTATTATAAAGAAGCAAGTAAAATCTGATCAGGTTTTGTGGCCTATTATTGACTTGCATCAAGCATTGGAAGGGGCCCAAAAATATAGTTAGACATTCAATGTGGGGCTGCGTGATGTCTAGTTAATGATGTTTGTGTGTTCTTGTTATATAGTTGCCATGCTAAAGGTGTACTTTATGATCATTGTAAATTTGATTTCATTTCGATTGGTTATGTAGTATTGTAGTATATAGCTATTTTTTTTATTTATATATATATATATATGTTTGATTGTGTTAGTGAGTCACTCATGTGTATAATATAATGTTGCTTATGAGTATATGCACTGACTATCAAAACCACTGTCAATTAGTTATTTGCTCTCTGTTACAGAGTTTGAAAGGTGGTACCATCAGTGGTGCTGCAAGTCCTGCTATTGGAAATTCTGCTCCACTTGTTGTCTTTGAGATGTCAGACTTCAGAGAGAGAAGCTTACAACATTCTGTGGATAATATTGACCGTAGTTATGAGCTCCCTCACATACCTCCTTGGTTTTCAAATTAATATTGGCATTGAGAAATTGTATGCGACTTTCGCTGGATTACATAATGTTGTTAATATTTATAGATATATATAATATTTTTCAGAAATTGATAACAGAACAAAAAAATTAAAAAATTGTTACCGGCCTCCGGGAAAGTCGTGCACGAAGCACTGCCCTAAGAGTTGATCCGAGATCTATGTGCAGACGTTTTTCGGAAGCTCCTAGTGGTAAAACTTTCTGACTACCGGGTTCTCTTCGTTGCACACAACTCGAAGAGAGAGACCGAACTTAGCTCTGCCCAGAGCAAGGATTTAGAGAACAGAATGTGGTTCGAGAGAGGAATGAGAGAGAGCTTTCACGTAGGAAGATTTTCTATCTGAAATGAAGGAGGAGGAGACCACAATATATAGGCAGTCCCTAAACACAGCCCCGGACAGAATAGTAAATGGCTCATAAATAGGCCATTAACGAGCAATAACAAAAGGAAAAAAATGTTGAAAAATTGCTGTCAAAAGAGCTGTTACAGAAGCTGTCACAAGTGTTCATAAACCTGGACATAGTGTCTTAACGTTGAAAATTTAAATGAGTCAAATCGGTTCAAAAAATAAAGGGGAGCAAAAAGAATTTTGGAACCCAGCCCAAACCCGAGAGTAAATTGGATCGGCATTCGGCGCCCGCATGTGTGGACACGTACCCGCACACGTTACACGCGCCGAACCGAGTCGAGCCGAGCCGGGCCGGGCCGGACGGCGGCGGCGGCACGCGTGTGGCCCAAGGGGTTCCCCACACAACACCTTTAAGAGAGCAATGAAGAAGAACTAATATATATATACAAGGGGGAGTGGTCCAACCGATGTGGGACTAAAGAAAAAAAGAAAGTTAAGCCTTTGCTCAAACACAGCTAACACATAAAACTTTTTGTTCTATCTATAATTATATCTATTGGTAGAATGATTGTCCTTTGACATTTTTATGATGTTGTGGGTTTGTAATTATCTCCGGTTTTTCTTAGATCTAAGCATTTTTTTTGTTGGGAAAGAAGCGCGAAAACATTCTCCCAAACCATAGAGTACGTGCGAGAAAATCGAGCAATACAACGCACAAACCAAACACCAAACCACAGAAAAATAATCCACGCAGACAGAGAATTTTGACGTGGAAAATCCTTGCAAAAAAAAACCACGGGACGATCGGAGTCCAACCCTGAAGAACCTCCACTAATGGAATAAGGAGAATACATCATTTACAAGATCCTCCCGATACAACACGGATCACCACAACACTTAGGAATAGAAAATAGATCACACCACGAAGATATAAGACAATAAAAAATTATCCAAATTTGATTTCCTCCAATAAAACGGTCTCTAATCCTTCTTTATTCTTCCCAAAGTTGCAATGATACTCTTGCCTCCTTTTTCCTCTTTCTTAAGATGATATGTTATGGTTAGATGGAAATTATAGTTAGAACAACCTAATATATACCCCCTAATCCTGCAGCTAATCCTGGACCGTAGGATACGATCCAACGGTGTATAAAACACATCTGAATTTTCATCCAGTCCGCCGACCGAACTCGGACCGAATTTGGCTAAGTCAGTTATTTGCAAGTAAACGAAGATAGCAACTTTCTGGAGCTTCGGGAGCACCATGACCAAACTCGAACCGAGTTCGGACCGAGTTCGGCCCGAACTCTGTCTCCCCCAGTACAACAGCTACTCCTCCTTCCTCCCTAGTTTCTTATACCTTTCGAATGGCTTTCGTCGCCTCCCCGAGCTTCTCTGACCACAAACGGCGCTCGTCGCACTCCGGGGTGTTCTCCATATAGGTTGGAAATCCCACCCACTCCAACAAACCTTTTCCTTCACAACTATGTGGAGGGGATCGTCATCCCGACGATCTGCCTAAAGTAATCAAATTTTTTGTCACTACCACATTTTCTAGGAAAGGTTATTTTAGTAAATTTATATTTAATTGAATATTGTACGTGATAAATAATTATTTGTTATATTATTTAATTATTGTTAGATGTTAGTTATTTATTTGGACTTGTGTGAGTGGACCTAACTACTTTAGTTTAGACTCATGGACCAACATATATTAATTGATAGAATTTAGCCCATTTAGAAAGCCCATTGTTAAGGAGATGGATTAAATTAATTAAACCATTAGACTAGAAGCTTTCCTCCTTAATTATTTTTTTATGAGAGGCCCCAAGGGTTATATTGGACATTTTATAGTAGCTTAAGGGAGGGGAAAGAGGAGCCGTCCTATATAGAGAGGGGGAATAAATTTCTCTCTCCTCCTTTCATTTGGAAATTAGATCTAGAAATTCCCTCAACCAAATTCCTTCATTCCCACTTCATTTTCCTATCAAATTTTATTCTAATTCCTTCCTAAATCACTATTAGAGACTAGTGGAGCAAGGATCTAGAAGAAGGAAGCAAGGATCTACAAAGAGGAGTAAGGATCTACAAGTTGGAGGCCAACTTCATTACATTTAGAGGTTTCATTGAGAATCCATCTCCCAATAGGTACAATTCAGTTTCTTCCCTTAAATTAGGTTCTAAATCTGAGATTTAAACATGAAAAATTAATCCATATGCATAGGCTACCCATAGGATTTGGTTTTGTGTTCATAGGAAGCCTATTGTGAAAGTTATGGTACTTTTTATGTTAATTTTGGGGGAATTCCGAGATTGACATTTATTGTGTATGTCAATTGGTCCTATAGATCAATTTGACATGTGCTTGTGTGTTTGGGACTAGTATCGTGTCCACAATTGCGTACGTGTAGGTCGTATCCCATCAATTTGGTGATACGTGTTGATTTGGGGGTTTTTCCTCCAACACGGGACTTTGTACATGTCATATTTTGACACGGACACGTAGATTTGTATTTGACTCTTCGTATTGTTCATAAATAATATATGTGACTTATTTGTGTCCTTCGGGGTACGTTTGGATGTGTGGTGGACTCGTGTCACATGCGTATCCTAGATCTAGTGGAATACGGTGTGATACTCTCCATGTGTTTGTGCAAATTATATGTAGATCTATTCTTGTGTTCTTATTTCATGGAGAATATAATTGTATATATATATATATATATATATATATATATATATATATATATATATATATATATGAGGTGGTGTATATATATTTATGTAATTTTGTGTCTTAGATCTATGTATCTATGTATATATTATAGGTGTATATATTGTATGTAACTATTCTTATATATGTATATATAATTGTATATGGTAGCATGCATAAATATGCATATGTAAATAGATATTTATGGGTTGTTATAATTATAATTATATAATGTGTGTTATATGTGGAGAATGATTATATATACCTACATATATATATGTATAGTTATATATATGTATTACTATGTATGTTACTATGTGTATTATGTACATAATCCTATGTGTGGGTGTATGTATAGTTATTAGTAGTAATTATGCATATGATATATATATATATATATATATATATATATATATATATATATATATATATATATATATATATATATATATATATATTATGGGTTATATATATATATGTTATTATATATATTGTATATATATGTATGTATATACGTATTAGTGACAGCGGGTAAGAGCGTCGCAATAGCAGCAGCAAATGCCAACAACAGCAGCAGCCGCAAGAGCAACAACGATAGCAAGCGTCGCTGAAAGGCAGCAACAGCAGGCAGAAACAACAGCAGCAGGAGAAACAGCGACAGTAGTTGGCGACAGTTGTGGAAAACTGTCGTTGAAACAACAGCAGTATCAGCAGCGTATCAGGAAATTTAGTGACAGCTTTGGCGACAGTTGCAGAAAACTGTCACTAAAATAGCAGTGTATCAGCATCAACAACAGTCTTCAGCGACAGCGGGCAGGGTTTTAGCGACGGTTTGATAGTTTTCTATTATTAGATATATATATATATATATATATATATATATATATATATATATATATATATATATATATATATATATATATATATATATATAGTATTTAATATATATGTAAATACTTCCTAATATGCTAATAGTATTTATTGTATACTATGTATGTGATAAATAAGTATAGTGTGTATGTATATTATGGGTAGTTAGTATAAACAAGTTTGGGGTATTACCTTGAGATACCAAGGTAATTGGGGATACCCAAGGTATTAGGTTTGGGTATCAAGATTATGGGTTTATGTTGTGATACCAAGTTGGTTCAAAACCAAGGTACCTATTTAATGTTCGTCTTTAAGATTTTATTTAATAATATTGTTTTGGCATTTGTATGTGATATTTTTCTTTTGGATTTACGTATCCGGAGATACGATATCCTAGTATTTAAGATATGGGTTTTGTGACCTAAACTTTAGTATTTCAACCCAATATCTTTGTGTTAGACTTGTGCAACATAGAAATAGGTAGTTGACCATAGTTGACCTTAGAGTTGACTTAGTTTGACTTTTGTCTTAGAATTGACTTGTTGACCTAGAAGTTAACTAGTTTAAACTTATTTTCTTTCCGGAACCTTGTATTGATATTGTATTCCATATTTAGGTCCTCAAGGCACCATATAAGACATCTGTAAGACTATTCATTGGACTTCAGGCGAGTACATTCTTTGATAGTTTCTTATTTATGCTATCCTCTATGTTCATTGTATCTAGTGTAGATATCCATATTTTTTGACACGACGGTTACACAGATTGGTATATCCAGATCTCGTCATGAGATATTATTTCTTGTAAATGGTGTATCTTGTGTAAGTCTTATTTCACTGATCATCTTGTGCATGTACAGACACTAATTCTCAGGGAGACTTGCTACCTTCTTAGAGAATCCCGTGCCATAGCATACCATGGTTAGATCTATTACACCAATCGAGGTGGGGATTATTTAGTATAGATATGTGATCATACCTTCATGTGCAAGTATTGTTTTCATGTGAGTGTTGGTCATACACCACACGTATGACTAACCAGGCCATTATTCCTGTGCATATTTTTTTGTGCAAGTTCCCAAGCCGATCACATGTTAAAGCTAGTGCTCACTCACTTAGTCATTAGTATTCTTGTTCATTGACATATTATTCATTATTGTATTTATTCCAATATTTTCTTATTGTGTATCTCTTGTATCTATTGTTGCATCTTGTATATTCACATCTATTTATTGTTACATAGTTTTATCATTGATTAGAACTGCTGTTAGAGATGTACTCTGCTCCTTTTCTGACTGGATATATTTTTCCCAGATGATACTGAGGACTGGTATCCTACACATTATGGACCTCAGGATGTTGTGGGTTTAGAGTCAGAGACCCTGACTCAGGAGGGACTTATCCCGACTGAGACAGATGACCCAGGATTATTACCTTCTTAGTATTTCTTGTACTGGATTTGTCTCCAGCTTATTTGCTAGTATTCTTTCAGACTCATTGATGTATTATTTTAGACTCATAAATTGTATGTGACTATTTTATTCTTTATCATATTCGTGCTCGTTCCATCTTAGATCTGTGATTGAGTTTATTGTTATTGTTGGTGGTTCATTATATTGCTAGATAGATTACCCAGACAGCGTTCTACCACTAATTTTGCGGCGTAGGCTGGGCATTGTTCCCGACTTGTATCCTTACACCGGGTGCGGATCGTGATAATTTTCCTTTGGAAGAATCTTTGTGAACATATCTGCTCCGTTGTCTTCTGTATGAACCTTCTCAAGCGCCGCTTCCTTTTTCTCAACAGCATCCTATATCCAATGATACCGGATCTCAATATGCTTAGACCGGCTATAAATGCCTGGTTCTTCATATGGTGAATAGCACTCTGACTGTCGCAAAGCAAAGGATACTGCTCCCACTACCAGAATAAGATAAATTAGCAACGTCAGAAAATGTCGCTAAATGGCCTAAAAATGTCGCTAAAAAAATTTAGCGACGTAATTAGCGATATTTTAATGAAGTCGCATTTAAGCTAGTTGCTAAAAGGAAAAATGTCACAAAACGTTGCTATAGCGATATTTTCTAACGATGTATTGGTGTCGCTAATATTTTTTATATTAGCAATGTTTAACGACGCAATGTCGCTAAATTAACGATGTGTTTTGTGTCGCTATACGTCGCTAAATTTTTTTTATTTAGCAACTTTTTACAACACATTTAGCGACGTTATATTGACCTGGCAAATACTGTCATGTCAGCAATTTTGCGACATTCAGTGACGTACTTAGCATCGTATTTAGCAACGTATATAGCTACGTATTTAGCGATATTTAGCGACGTATTTAGCGACGTTTATAAACGTCGCTAAACCTCGCTAAAGTTTCAGTGAAAAATAAAAATAAAAGAATATAGAATGGTTTCCAAACCAATCTTCTTGCAGTTTATGAATTCATAATTTATATAAATAGACCCGGAGAAACCCTCCGTTGAATTCCCTGGGTTCGCTGACCCCTTCGGTTGAACACTCAATATTGGTAAATTAACATACATTTAATATGAATAATTTAGTAAAATTTGAAGAAAATGAAACATTGGGATTACAAACCAAGTCTGCAGAAAATCTTGTCGTAAAGAATATAATAAATATTCACACAATTGAGTGCAAGAAATAAAGTTTGAAAGCCTCAAAAATAAAATAAATGACCAAATATCATATGTCAAAACACAAACAACTAGTAAATTATCCTAAATAGGACTATTACAAATCTGCATGAAGTATAAAGGTATAATCCAGCATCTCGTCGCTAATCCAACATCCAGTATGCACTGCACTTCTCTTATAATCCAACATCCCATCGCTAATTGGACAAAATTTAGTAGTGACTTGACTCGCACACGTATATGAACACACGCATACACATGAACACACACACACACAATTCTATACTCATAAGCCAATTATATGATACTCAATAGCATATGATACTAAATTCATAATAAAATTCGATCAAACAACTATATAGCATATTTGTGGGTGTTGTATTATGTGTGTTCATGTGTGTGATACACTAGTGCAACCAAATTTTCTAATTATGCAACCAAACTTCCATACTAACTAGGGTGTGTCTCCATGTATGTCCGAGTGTGTCTTCATGTATGTCCGTATCTATGTCTGGCCATATGTGCCCGTATGTGTCCGTGTCCATGCGTGTCTACATGTGTGTCCGTGTTAGTACAAATCGTGTCATGTAGGATTATGTCATGTGTGTGTCCATGTGTTCGGGTCCATGTGTCAGGGTTAGGGTTGTGTCCATGTGTCTTGATTGTGTCCAGTATGTGTGTGTGTGTCTTAGTTGTGTCCGGGTCTGGGTTAGGGTTTACCGAGCCGGGAGTGTCACCACCACATTTCCAGATTAGGGCATTTGTGTAATTTCACTATTTTGAATAATTATGTATTTAATTAATCTGCTGAGTTTTTAAACTATTTATATGTTGTTAGTTGTGTTTGGTTTAGGTCAAAACCCTAGAACTCATTAGGACTATAACCCTAATGACTAAACCCTAGTTTGAAACCCAAGTTCCAGAGAAACCCTAGAATTCCAATTTTAGGGTTGAACCTCAAAACCCTAGAATGACTAACCCTTAGTTAATTAGGTTCTTCATGACCTAACATGGGGGTTTAACCTAAACCTATGCATTTGAAACCCTAACCTAGTTTTTAATATAAAAGGGAGCCACCCTCAAACCCTTTTCTCCTTCATGAAGAAAGAAACCCTAGCCTCCATTAGAAAAGCCTTTTTCCCCACCCCAAATTCGGAATATAACCCTAGGGATTCCATCTTCCTCCTCCAAAGTAAGGGAAACAAGGAGCTTGGGTTAAGAAGCCTTGGGGAAGAAGAACCTTCATTGGAGAAACCATCTCCCATAGGTAAATCTGATTTTAATCTATTTGATTTCTATTTTTTTTTCTATTTGTGGTTGGCCTTTAGAAACCCTTGCTGTGTAAATCTCGAATTCTAGAGATTCTACATGAAAACCTAGGTCGAATTAAGGTTTTGGTGACCTACATTGGTTTTCCCCAATTTCAGTGGACCCTAAATCATAGGGGTTTACATGTAGGCAGATTTTATCTCATATTTGTAGGGTTGAACTCGATTTAGGGTTTTGATTTAGGTTTTTCTGAAGTTCTCAATGGGAAATCAGGATTTGGGGGGGGGGGGGGGTTTCCATCAAGCAGTCGGGTGTTTTGTATCACTGTGTATTTGGGTTTTTATTGTGCACATTCGGGTTGAGATGGTCAGTGTGTATGTGTGTATAGATAGGTTGTGAGCATTGGGGATTTATGTGCAGTCGAGTTCTTGTGTTTGTAACTGTGAATGGTTCATTATACAATCGGGTTCTGAGGTTCACAGTGTGTGAATGTGTGCATTGGAGTGTAGAGTTGGGTCCCAGGTTTTAGGTATCAATAGCAGTGTGGGTGTTAAGTAGGTTTTTAGTGCCAGTGTGGGTAGAACCCTGTGTCTTAATGTATCAGAGAATACTGTGTAGATGTGTTAGGGGTGTTCTTGGTTGGAAATTAGTGTATCAGTATTCAGTGTTAGTTGAGATTTGTGTAGATGTGTTCAGTATATCTAAATATGGAGTAGTATCCTGTGTAGAGTTAGGGTTATGTTTCAGCATTGTGTGTATAGCATTACCTGTGTTCAGTGAGTATCAGGAGTTTCAGTTCAATACATCAGTGTCTAGGTATTTAGGATTTGGGGGATTTCACTGTGTAGTCAGAAATTTAGGGATTCCTGTGCAGTCGGGCTTGGGAGGTGACTGTGTAGTGTGGGTTTAGAGTTCTGTGTGTTTTGGGTTTTCATGGTGCACATTCGAAACACGGGATTCTGTGTGTACAGTGAGGATAGATGCATACCTGAGTGTTAAGTATCAGAGTATATAGAGATGTGCAGTTCATATGTCTGAGTTTCAGTGTATCCAGGAGTCAGTGTCAAGGAAAGTATCAGTGAGATGGGGGTTTAATGACTGTGCTGTGTACACATGTGTGAGTGATGAGTTTATGTATCAAGGTAGTGTAGGATCTGTGTTAATGTAACTAGTTAATTCTGTGCATCCCTGTTTAAACTAGTGTGTATGTCCCATAAATCCCCAGGTCAGTGAGCCCTATGTGCATTATAGTGTGTGAAGCTGAGTGTGTATCAGTTTCAGACTGTTACTGTGTGTATTCCCAGGTATATGACTGTGACGGTGTGTAGCAGAGTATATCGTGTGTTACCAGCAGTGAGGAGTGCCTGTGAGTGATTTTCCTGTCTATGTGTCTATGTGCACCAGATATAGGAGAAGCGCCTGTGTGTTTCAGGATGCATCAGTGTGTGCAAGTGTCTAGTGTATGTGTATAAATTCTGTAGGTCTGTGTGTGAGTGAGCTGTAGGTAAATGACCCAGTGTGTGTCTTTGTGTCAGTGAGTGTATGAGAGTGCAGGGTGTTTTTTTGTGTTGATGTGCAGGTGTGAGAGCAGTGTGTTTTAGCTAGTGTACAGAGTGTATCCTAGAGATATCTGGGTATAGGTGTGTAAATCAGTGTGTACTTGGTGCAGTGAGTATAGCTAGGTGAGTGTGTTCTCAGTAGTTGGGGGAAAAGGGTATTCTGTGTGTGTGATGTGCCTGTGTATGAGTTCCTAATTTCAGTGTATGAAATCTGGTTATGTGCCAGTATGTGAAATCGTGTGAGTGAGTGTGTGTTATAGTTCCTGTGTATATCAGTAAACAAATTCTGTATGACCCTGTGTCATAAGGTAGCAGTGAGCAGTGAGTGTATCAGTGTAGGATACACTGTGTGAATTTCAGGGCATCAAATTCTGTGTGATAGTGTGTTAGACAACAGTGTGCCTGTGTATCAGTGTCAATACCTGCATGTGTGTGTATTAATTCTGTGGGGGTGTGTATCCTAGAACCCCAGCATCTTGAGTATCAGTTTGTGCATAGCTGTAGGTGTGTGAGTGAGTGAAATTCCCAGGTTCCTGTGTGTAGGTTGTTGTGTGTATCAATTTAGCCTAAGAGTGTCAGTGTAGAGGGAGTTCTGTGTGTTTTTGGCAACTGTGTAGATACCTATGTGTGTATGTATCAGTTAGAACCTGTAGTAGTGTGTGTCAGTAGCAGTTAAGATAATTGGGGTCAGTAGCCAATATTTATGCAAGGTATATGTTAAGGGTTGTGTTAAGATACAAACTAGAATTGATATATGTAGGAGTTGTTATATACAAATAACATATAATAATATAATAGTAGCTAGTATTATACTAGATACCTTAGTATGGTATAGAATTTGACTAGTGGACCTAGCTAACCTAGTCTAGACTTAGATATGACCTAGAAATATCATTTATTGGTTAGTTATTCATGCCATCTTTCATTTTACCCTATTGACATTGATATCTGATATATAGGTTCTTGTGACTCCATTTTGGACATCGATCCTCACATTTTGCTCAGGACCACAGGCGAGTACATTCTCTGACAGTTTTTATTTTGTTGATTACTTCTATAAATTCAGTTGTAGTACATACTTGATTCCGACACTATGGATACACGGGTTAGCACCCTAGATCCCCATCATGAGGAGTCGTGATTGGAATCCATCGTGCTAGTTGGGGGATGGGGAACTATTAGTAGATTATGTGATCATATCCAAACATTTACATGCATCATAGCTCACCCCACTTCTCACGTCGGGTGCGGCCTGATCATTTACATGCTTCATAGCTGTTATATATGATTAGCCTGACCACTACATGCATCATAGTTAACCATATGGTTAGCCTGACCTACAAGAATCATAGTTAATCATATATAACCAGCCTGATCTAGTCCCAAGCCGATCACATAATAAACTGATAATTCAAACACTTAGCTAGATGTCTATTCTTTATTCAGTTCCACTTGTTCTAGCATTCACTGTTTATTGTTCATTGCTAGATGCCCTATTGCCTATTTCATTTCTCCAGCACTTTACATTTCCAGCATTTATTCTCATCTTGTATTTCTTACACTGTTTATAGTTTTTGTCAATTTAATGGAACTGCTGTTAGTGCTTGTGCTTCGCTCAAATCCTGACTGGATAACATTTTTCAGAGGACCTGGAGAACCTTTGCCCCACTCATTACGGCCCAGGTTCAGAGGGAGATTTCACTCCGGAAACCCTAGAAGAGTTACCTATCCTAGAGGAGATCCTACCTGGCTGTTCTTAGACTATTTTCCTGCATTTATTATTTTAGACTGAGATTGAGTTGTATTTATTATTTTTTGACTTTGTGAGGTCATCTAGACCAAGGACTTGAGTTGGACTTATTGTGGTTGGTTATTAAATAACTCCTTTTCATTCTCTTCGTGCCATTATTTCTTACAGCTTGTGATTGAGTATATTTATAGAACTGTGGATTATTATCATTGTCCTCCGTACGGAGTTAAGACTATTGACAGGATATATATTATGTTGAGATCTAGACAGCGTTCTACCGCCGATGCTGCGGCGTAGGCTGGACGTACCCACGACTCATGCCCAAATTTCGGGTGCGGGTCGTGACACATTTTTAGTGGTGGCCCATGCAGGTCAAGTTCTAGATTCGCATTTAGAGCGATATCATAGTGGTGCTCGCTTAGAGTATTGCTACGAGCCTGTTTTAGGAAATAGGAAATTAGGCCGAGAATATGCTCAATCACAATTAGGAAATTTCTGATTCTTATAATACTGCTCTTAATGATTACTTCCTTTAGAAATTTACTGTCCTCCCTTGATGATATCATATCTATTACCTTAATCGATTCCTTTTACGCTGTCCTCAGGATGCTGTCGAGGACCAGATCGCAGGATCAGCAGCAGCCTCCGAGACAGATCCAGCAGGCTTGTCACTTCTGTAAGAAGCCAGGTCACCTTTGGAAGAGCTGTAGGATGAGGCGAGGACTTTGTTTGTACTGTGGCACTGCGGGACATCAAGTGAGGGGTTGTCATCGAGCTCCTTATCTTCCCGACCAGTATGCAGATCCAAATCAAAGAAGTCCAGTTAAGCCACATGTGGGATCGCAGATGGCTCATCATCAGCAGCACCAGACACCAGTTCGAGGACACATCCAGCAGCAACAGCCACAGAGACAGACTCGGCCCACTATCCAGTGTGTGTATTGCAGGAAGATGGGACATACCAGAGACATCTGCAGGAAGAGGTTGGGCACATGTCTGTCCTGCGGATCAACGACACATCAGCTGATGGATTGCCCTACCATACAGACTCGCCCAGGTCAGGGTGGAGCAGCCGCTCAGAGAGGACCAGACAGGGTACCTGCCGTACCAGGAGGCCAACAACAGAGAGGACCTCCACTTCCACCGCAGCAGCAGATGTTTGCTCAGCACCGGCAGCAAAGAGGTGCATCCCAAGGGCGTACATATTGTAGTTATGGAACCTAGAGTTTATCGCAGCCATACTAGTTGTCGTGACGAGAACGTAGGAACCTGACTAGGATGTACATATTGTAGTTATGAAACTTAGAGTCTCTCGCAGCCATACCGGTTGGCATGGCGAGGATTCTAGATGACATGATTATAGGGTTGCATACCTTAGTTACGGAACCTGTCGTTTATCGCACCTATGCTTACTGGCGTGGCGAGGATTCTGAGTGTCATGATTTCAGACAGACGTGTATGATTATCAGGTTGTATCTTAAATTGGTTCTTAAAATATCATCTCAATACTTATCTATTTCTGTTATTCCAGGACTTTGTTCCATCCCTTCTTTTCTTTACTAGCAGTAAAGATACCTTCAGTCCTTGATCTAGTTCCTTTTTGAGTTTTTTTTTTTTGAGGATTCCTTGTTAGTATGATAATTAGTGACTTACAATTTTGTTTGTGTCTTGTATTAGTGTTGACTGAGTGTGACTTGTGAGTTTGTAAGTAGTTCTTAGTTGGATATGGGAGCAGTAGGCATTAATCTAGAGATACTCATAGCATAGTACCTTGTAGCAATAGTTCTATGATAGGTGTTATTATAGTCAATATTGGTACTACAGGTAGAAGAAGGAGTAAGAGTATCAATGATGGTTCCAAGAGTAAGTGTCAGAATCAGCATGCCAGTCCTGGGTAGTCATTAAAATTATGTAATTGGATGATCTATGTAAACAATTAAGTATCAAAGAATTGTGTTAAAGATTAATGGAGCATGATGTTCAATTTGATGATTGATACTGGGTGTATCAAGAGTAAAGAAATGTATATGCATAAAGGGTTTTAATAAGATGCCATGAGTAGAGAAATATCAAGATTGGTAATGAAAGTTATGAAATGTATCACATATTAGTTTAACAGGCTGTAAAAGGTTTAAGAGATGTGCTTATACATCAATCGAGATATGGAACCATATGCCTGTCCTTGAGATTGAAGTAAAGCATGGGTATTATAGAAATTGCAAGAGATCTTAAGTTCTAGTCAATGTGACGAGGTGATCTAATGATGAAGCTAGTGTTACCATACCAATAGTGCTAGTGATTCTATATCAAGGATTATTGAGAATGGTGCTAATAACAGTAAGTACTACGTGTGATGATAGTTAGATTGGTGTATTAACTAATATAGATAGAAAATTATTGGAGAAAATACATGTGATGATAACTTTGATCATTGGAGGTAATAGTACAAGCGATTCGGGCAGTACAATTTTAATACACAGTAGTAGACAATAGATGTAGTGAGTGCACCTCGAGTATTAGAGACTGTGAGCACTTATATGTATATTTGTGGATTTATAAAATTAAAGAGTGAAAATGAATTTTAACTTTGAGAATTATTGAGGAGTTGAGATTATGTCATTAAATTTTTGAGGGTTCAAATTTTGATTCCATAAACATGGTCAAGGCTACAAAGATTTTAGAAGTGATTAAAATTTTATTTCGATGTTGAGTATCTGACTTTGAGGAGGTATATGCAAATTATTTTTAAGTTGATCGAGAAGTTAAACCTTGACGATTATTTTGAGGATTAATTTTATGGTAGATGAGAAATATGAATATTAAATATAGGAGTAGATGATATACAGGTGTAAGGATCTGATGACTTGAGCATGATTGAGATGGCACCGCAGACTGACTTGGGTGTCCATCTAGAGTTGTGTTGGGAAGAGCAGTACTTAGTATGGTGTTACACTTGGTGTGCACTGGAGTGATGGGAACAATAGTATGAACAATTGTAGTAGGAACGAGAACTGACAGAGAATGTGGTACTAAAGAGATAGAGGTATCAAACTTGGATGCATTATTGAACCATGGTTATATTAGAGAATCTTGGTATCAGATTTAAGTATTAATAAGCAGGTGTATGCAATGAGGATGTAATCATGGATGTTGTGGACTAAAGGTTAGTTGATAGGGATATCAAATTCCGAGTATAAATTTTTATTTTTAAATTCGTGGGAATTGTGAGGAAATGGAAACTGATTTTTATTTTTGAGGATATTTCAGGAATATAGTAATTTCGAAAATTTTGAATATTGCAAAACGACAAGGTGGATTATTTCAGGATTATGTGGGTGTTGAATTTTACTATTTATGGAAAATAATAATGTGTATGAGTAAACACTACTATGAGGACTTTAAATTTCGATGACGAAATTTTTTAAGGAGGGTAGACTTGTCACCACCACATTTCCAAATTAGGGCATTTGTGTAATTTCACTATTTTGAATAATTATGTATTTAATTAATCTACTGAGTTTTTAAACTATTTATATGTTGTTAGTTGTGTTTGGTTTAGGTCAAAACCCTAGAACTACCCTAGTTTGAAACCCAAGTTCTAGACAAACCGTAGAATTCTAATTTTAGGGTTGAACCTCAAAACCCTAGAATGACTAACCCTTAGTTAATTAGGTTCTTCATGACCTAACATGGGGGTTTAACCTAAACCTATGCATTTGAAACCCTAACCTAGTTTTTAATATAAAAGGAAGCCACCCTCAAACCCTTTTCTCCTTCATGAAGAAAGAAACCCTAGCCTCCATTAGAAAAGCCTTTTTCCCCACCCCAAATTCGGAATATAACCCTAGGGATTCCATCTTCCTCCTCCAAAGCAAGGGAAATAAGGAGCTTGGGTCAAGAAGCCTTGGGGAAGAAGAACCTTCATTGGAGAAACCATCTCCCATAGGTAAATCTGATTTTAATCTATTTGATTTCTATTTTTTTTCTATTTGTGGTTGGCCTTTAGAAACCCTTGCTGTGTAGATCTCGAATTCTAGGGATTCTACATGAAAACCTAGGTCGAATTAAGGTTTTGGTGACCTACATTGGTTTTTCCCAATTTCAGTGGACCCTAAATCATAGGGGTTTACATGTAGGCAGATTTCATCTCATATTTGTAGGGTTGAACTCGATTTAGGGTTTTGATTTGGGTTTTTCTGTAGTTCTCAATGGGAAATCAGGATTTGGGGGGGGGGGGTTCCATCAAGCAGTCGGGTGTTTTGTATCACTGTGTATTTGGGTTTTCATTGTGCACATTCGGGTTGAGATGGTCAGTGTGTATGTGTGTATAGATAGGTTATGAGCATTGGGGATTTATGTGCAGTCGAGTTCTTGTGTTTGTAACTGTGAATGGTTCATTATGCAATCGGGTTCTGAGGTTCACAGTGTGTGAATGTGTGCATTAGAGTGTAGAGTTGGGTCCCAGGTTTTAGGTATCAATAGCAGTGTGGGTGTTGTGTAGGTTTTTAATGCCAGTGTGGGTAGAACCCTGTGTCTTAATGTATCAGAGAATACTGTGTAGATGTTTTAGGGGTGTTCTTGGTTGGAAATTAGTGTATCAGTATTCAGTGTTAGTTGAGATTTGTGTAGATTTGTTCAGTATATCTAAATGTGGAGTAGTATCCTGTGTAGAGTTAGGGTTATGTTTCAGCATTGTGTGTATAGCATTACCTGTATTCAGTGAGTATCAGGAGTTTCAGTTCAATACATCAGTGTCTAGGTATTTGGGATTTGGGGGATTTCACTGTGTAGTCAGAAATTTAGGGATTCCTGTGCAGTCGGGCTTGGGAGGTGACTGTGCAGTGTGGGTTTAGAGTTCTGTGTGTTTTGGGTTTTCATGGTGCACATTCGAAACAGGGGATTCTGTGTGTGCAGTGAGGATAGATGCATACCTGAGTGTTAAGTATCAGAGTATATAGAGATGTGCAGTTCATATGTCTGAGTTTCAGTGTATCCAGGAGTCATTGTCAAGAAAAGTATCAGTGAGATGGGGGTTTAATGACTGTGCTATGTACACATGTGTGAGTGGTGAGTTTATGTATCAAGGTAGTGTAGGATCTGTGTTAATGTAACAAGTTAATTCTGTGCATCCCTGTTTAAACTAGTGTGTGTGTCCCATAAATCCCCATGTTAGTGAGTCCTATGTGCATTATAGTGTATGAAACTGAGTGTGTATCAGTTTCAGACTGTGACTGTGTGTATTCCTAGGTATATGACTGTGGCGGTGTGTAGCAGAGTATATCGTGTGTTATCAGCAGTGAGGAGTGCCTGTGAGTGATTTTCCTATCTATGTGTCTGTGTGCACCAGATATGGGAGAAGAGCCTGTGTGTTTCAGGATGCATCAGTGTGTGCAAGTGTCTAGTGTATGTGTATAAATTCTGTAGGTCTGTGTGTGAGTGAGCTGTAGGTAAATGACCCAGTGTGTGTCTTTGTGTCAGTGAGTGTATGAGAGTGCAGGGTGTTTTTTTTGTGTTGATGTGCAGGTGTGAGAGCAGTGTGTTTTAGCTAGTGTACAGTGTGTATCCTAGAGATATCTGGGTATAGGTGTGTAAATCAGTGTGTACTTGGTGTAGTGAGTATAGCTAGGTGAGTGTGTTCTCAGTAGTTGGGGGAAAAGGGTATTCTGTGTGTGTGATGTGCCTGTGTATGAGTTCCTGATTTCTGTATATGAAATCTGGTTATGTGCCAGTGTGTGAAACCGTGTGAGTGAGTGTGTGTTAGAGTTCCTGTGTATATCAGTAAACAAATTCTGTATGACCCTGTGTCATAAGGTAGCAGTGAGCAGTGAGTGTATCAGTGTAGGATACACTGTATGAATTTCAGGGCATCAAATTCTGTATGATAGTGTGTTAGACAACAGTGTGCCTGTGTATCAGTGTCAATACCTGTATGTGTGTGTATTAATTCTGTGGGGGTGTGTATCCTAGAACCCCAGCATCTTGAGTATCAGTTTGTGCATAGCTGTAGGTGTGTGAGTGAGTAAAAATTCCCAGGTTCCTGTGTGTAGGTTGCTGTGTGTATCAGTTTAGCCTAAGAGTGTCAGTGTAGAGGGAGTTCTGTGTGTTTTTGGCAACTGTGTAGATACCTATGTGTGTATGTATCAGTTAGAACCTGTAGTAGTGTGTGTCAGTAGCAGTTAAGATAATTGGGGTCAGTAGCCAATATTTATGCAAGGTATATGTTAAGGGTTGTGTTAAGATACAAACTAGAATTGATATATGTAGGAGTTGTTATATACAAATAACATATAATAATATAATAGTAGCTAGTATTATACTAGATACCTTAGTATGGTATAGAATTTGACTAGTGGACCTAGCTAACCTAGTCTAGACTTAGATATGACCTAGAAATATCATTTATTGGTTAGTTATTCATGCCATCTTTCATTTCACCCTATTGACATTGATATCTGATATATAGGTTCTTGTGACTCCATTTTGGACATCGATCCTCACATTTTGCTCAGGACCACAGGCGAGTACATTCTCTGACAGTTTTCATTTTGTTGATTACTTCTATAAATTCAGTTGTAGTACATACTTGATTCCGACACTATGGATACACGGATTAGCACCCTAGATCCCCATCATGAGGAGTCATGATTGGAATCCATCGTGCTAGCTGGGGGATGGGGAACTATTAGTAGATTATGTGATCATATCCAAACATTTACATGCATCATAGCTCACCCCACTTCTCACGTCGGGTGCGGCCTGACCATTTATATGCTTCATAGCTGTTATATATGATTAGCCTGACCACTACATGCATCATAGTTAACCATATGGTTAGCCTGACCTACAAGAATCATAGTTAATCATATATAACCAGCCTGATCTAGTCTCAAGCCGATCACATAATAAACTGATAATTCAAACACTTAACTAGATGTCTATTCTTTATTCAGTTCCACTTGTTCTAGCATTCACTGTTTATTGTTCATTGCTAGATGCCCTATTGCCTATTTCATTTCTCCAGCACTTTACATTTCCAGCATTTATTCTCATCTTGTATTTCTTACACTGTTTATAGTTTTTGTCAATTTAATGGAACTGCTGTTAGTGCTTGTGCTTCGCTCCAATCCTGACTGGATAACATTTTTTAGAGGACCTGGAGAACCTTTGCCCCACTCATTACGGCCCAGGTTCAAAGGGAGATTTCACTCCGGAAACCCCAGAAGAGTTACCTATCCTAGAGGAGATCCTACCTGGCTGTTCTTAGACTATTTTCCTGCATTTATTGTTTTAGACTGAGACTGAGTTGTATTTATTATTTTGTGACTTTGTGAGGTCATCTAGACCCAGGACTTGAGTTGGACTTATTGTGGTTGGTTATTAAATAACTTCTTTTCATTCTCTTCGTGCCATTATTTCTTACAGCTTGTGATTGAGTATATTTATAGAACTGTGGATTATTATCATTGTCCTCCGTACGGAGTTGAGACTATTGACAGGATATATATTATGTTGAGATCTAGACAGCGTTCTACCGCCGATGCTGCGGCGTAGGCTGGACGTACCCACGACTCATGCCCAAATTTCGGGTACGGGTCGTGACAGGGAGGAAGGGAGGAGGAGCGCCTAAGAGAGGGGTCGAGGAGGAGGACCATGCGGAGGGGAGTAGCCGCATAGGAGGGGGAGAAGACGCGTCTGGGGTCGCCTGTGTTGGGGTTGGGGGGCGAACAGCGCCGCGTCCGGGGGGACGAGGGAGGCGGTCAAGGGATGGGTCGCCGGAGCCGTGGAGGGTCGCCTGAGCCGTGGAGGGTCGCCGGGGGAGGGTGGATCCCCGGTTGTGGCGCACGGAAAACAAAAAGTTCGGGAAAAAAGAAATAAAAAGTCGAATAGATGAGGGAACCCTATATTCAGTAATTTAGCGACGTCCGCTCGAGACGTCGCTAATTAAAAAATTAGCGACGTCATAAAAAGACGTTGTTAAATGTCGCTATATGAAAAGACTGCGATGTTAAAGAAGTCGTTAAAAATGTCGCTAAATATCAAAAAAAGCAATGTCGATAAATACGTCGCTAAACGTCGCTAAATCATAAAAATTAGCGACGTTTAGCGACGTTAAAGAAGCTTATAGCGACTATTCTTTAAAAATCGAAGTACAGTCGCTATGTGTCGCCAATAGCGAAGTTTATTTTAGGAGTCGGTCAAGTCTTTTATATTAGCGACATTTTATTATGACGTCTTTAAAAATGTCGCTATTTTATTATATTTTGGTAGTGTCCTATTTTAGCCCAATTTTCTGCAACAGCTTCTTCATCCACAGCAATTCCTTACAAGCCTCCGTCGGCGCAATGTACTATGCCTCGGTCGTCGACAAGGCAATACACTTTTCCAAACGCGACTGCCATGATACTGCTCCACCAGTAAACATCATCACATAGCCCAATGTGGATGACCTTGTTTCTACATCTCCAGCCACCTCAGTGTCGGTATACCCAACCAGCTTCGGCTCATCACCACCTAATAAAAGTCTCCAATCGGCAGTGCCCTGAAGATATCGTAGAATCCACTTGATCCTACTCTAATGTACACTTCTAGGATTGGAAGTGTACCTTTTAACTGTGGCGACTGTGTGAGCAATGTCTGGCCTTGTACATACCATAGCATAAATAAGACTTTCCACGGCTGAGGCATATGGAACCCGCTCCATATCTTCCTTCTCGTCCTCAGTAGATAGACACTGCTCCTCAATGAACTTAAAGTTAGCCGCAAAGGGGTTACTCACTTTCTTTGACCCATCCATCCTGAAATGCTGAAGTACCCGGTGAATGTACTTCTTTTGGGACAAGTGTAGCAGCTTGGACTCTCTCTCTCGGCTGATCTCCATCCCAAGAATAGTCTTCGCTGCACCCAAATCCTTCATAGAGAAGGACGCGCCCAGTTGGCACTTTAACTCTGCTATCCTGGTGGCATTCCGACCCACCAACATCATATCATCAACATAAAGCAACAAAATGATAAAATCATCCTCGGCGAAGTACCTCACAAAAATATAATGATCCGACGTCATCCGTGCATAGCCATGCTCCCCCATAAACGACTCAAACTTTTATACCACTGCCTCGGGGCCTATTTCAGACCATATAAGCTCTTCCTCAACCGGCAGACCAAATATGGCTTGCCCTTCTCACAGAATCCCTCTAGTTGCTCCATGTACAACTCCTTCTCAAGATCACCGTGGAGGAATACCGTCTTAACGTCCATATGCTCGACCTCCAAGTCAAAACTGGCTGCCAAAGCTAGCACTACCCAAATAGACGACTGCTTGATGACTGATAAAAATATCTCATCATAATCTATGCCTTTTCGCTGATCATAGCCTTTAACTACCAGCCTCGCTTTGCATCGAGGGCGAGTAGCATCATCTTCCGGCTTCACTCTGAACATCCATCGATTCTTCAAAGCCTTCATGCCTTTTGGCAACCATACCAGATTATAAGTAGAGTCAGCCTTCAAGGAACTCATCTCCTCCTATATGGTCTCCATCTACTCTTGCCTGTATTTGTCTTCCATAGCCTCAGCGAAACTTTCGGGTTCTCCCCCGTTAGTCAGTAGCACATACTCAACCGGTGAGTATCTCGTAGATGGTCGACGCTCTCTATCGCTCCTCTTAAAGGAACCAATGGTGCTGGCTGTATATCTACAGCCTTCTCCCCTCTAGGAACTACCTCCTGAACATGCTCATCCAACTGAGGGTCACCCTGACCACCATCAGTAGGGTGATGGTCAAGGTTGGGAGCAACTTCTTATACTGGCTCCTCCATAACTGGATCATCTGCGATGTCCTCTAAAAACTACTCGAAGCAAAATGACTCTAACTCAGGCAATTCCTCAGCCTCAAAAGGCATCTCAAAATTCTGAGTATTGGTCATGGTCTGATCCTCGATGAATACCACGTCCCTGCTTCTGTAGAGATTTTTTTCCACTGGATCATAGTGTCTATAGCCAAACTCATCACGACCGTAGCCGACAAAGACGCACTGCCTCGTCTTTGGCTCATGTTTGGATCTTTCGTCCTTCGGTACAAACAAGAAGTGTCACCCTCACTTTTTCAACTAAGGGTAGTTTGGTAATTTGACATAGGTATTTGTATTTTTAGAATATAATATTAAATATTGTGCATATTGTAAATATTATTTATTTATTATAGATGTTAGATTTATTTTTTGACTTGTTTAGTGGACCTAACTAGTTTAGTTTAGATCCATGGACCAACATTAAATTCTAATTAAAATTGTGCCCAATAGTAAGCCCATTTATTAGGAGGATGAATTAATTAGTGAAACCAATTAGACTAGAACCTTCCCTCCTTAATTAATTTCTTCATGACAAGTCCCAAGTGGTATTTTGGACTTTTTATAGTAACTTGGAGGAGGGGCAAGGGCCGGCCACCATAGGGAAGAGAGGGACTCTTTCTCTTCTCATTTTGTCATTCAAAATCTAGATCTAAAATTTTTCTTCTTCTAATTTCTTTATTTCTACACCAATCATGTCACGCCCCAGTCCCAAAATACGTAGGACTAGGACCACGTAAGCATGCCAGCCGCATGGATATGGCAACTCCAATATATCAAAACCATATCCCATACGTACGCTGTAATATGAATATCAATCCACAAGTGGTATAAAATGTATCACAAGTCACAGGGTACAATCTAAATCTCATCGACCGAAAATCAATATAAATGAATAACCAGCATCTATATAACTAGATCTCAACATAAGTATCTAAGGATGATAGTTGGATGGAAACAAATCCACTACCAACTCGAATGTAAGAGCAAATACAAAATAAGTACAACACAACAACACCATATAAGAATACCAGCTAGCAATCACGGGCTCGAAGAGAGGACATCCACGAAATATATATAACCATCCAAATCTGCGCTCCTGCTAATACTCAAGAACATATACACCTGGCATAGGACCAGGTCCTCAGAGGGAAGTAACAAGATACATAAAAGCGAGCCAACTTGAATAAGTAAACATGCATATAATTTAAAAATAAATAAGTACGCTGTACATGACAATCTATATGAATACAAATGAGGACAACTTTTCGACGTATGGGCAAGAGTATGCTACTCGATCTAATCCTCACAACTCATACGCTCGTCAGTGGACATCATCAGCCGACATACCTCTGGGGTAGCGACCCTCGGACTCCATCAATCGACATACCTCGGGGGTAGCGACAATCGGACACGACCACCATAGTGCGTGCTAGTTACTACGGTTTACCAGAGTGGTTAAAAGCCCATACGCCTAATGATTATCCTCTATGATACTAAGTGTCAAGTGTGTGTGTCAACATATCTAATATATAGTAATGACTGAAAGAAACTACACATGCAATAACTATACAAAATGCAATAAATATACAAAAATATAAATAGCATGCAAAATACTGTAAGCAATTTGGCAAGGTATCTTGCCTGGTAAGAAAGCTGCAAGGTGTACTGTCCAAAAGTCAAGCACACAGGATCAGAAGCTACGGCCTCAGAACAAATATCTCCGGATGCTGAAATAGATATCACCAACGTTCCCAGAATAAGTCAAATAGCTAAAAAGTACTTCCCTTTAGTCCAATTTGGACACAGGGGCAAAACGGTAATTTCGGGTCAAAGTGGGGTCCACGTGTGGCCCGCTTCTTACCGAAAAATGTGTCAGAACCAATGGTCTCCAAATCCGTCCAACTTAGTGTCAACAAGTCCAGAATGATGATACGAAACCAACGGAACTTCCAGAATTAGATTCCAATGAGCCGATCACAAAATTGCCCGTCAAGTGGAGCCGCGGGGCCCACGATACGCGATTTTGTCAACGTTCTCAGAATCGAACCAAACTTGGGTCACAGGACCAGCGTATTGCTACGAGTCTGATGGCACAAGATTTGTCTCGATCCGACGTATGTACACAAAGTTAAAACGTGTTCCAGAATAGGCGGATATAGGGCGTTGTCGGCGGATACGCGTTGATTTCGGTGTGTACGCACATCCAAATCAACTACTGTGAAATCCCGCACGTTCGTATCAACGGCACGCACCTTTCGGTGAAGACCGCGCGCGACCAAGTCGTCCCGTTTGGCGGAGAGTACTCAGTTCCGGGTAAAAATGGGGTATCGTTTTTCCTGTTTTTAGATCGCGGTTCGCGATCGCCACAGGAAGCGACGCACCGAGCGGGTTTAATGGGCATCGAGAGGGTTACACATCCTACGCGTCACAACTGACAGAACAAAAAATGGAGCAACGAGAAGAGAGAACGGGTTACCTGAACAGGGCTACGTAGAACGGGTTTCTTCGTGTCTGGGTTACTATTGTTGTGTCGTGTCCGAGTCTGCCGTGTCCGGGTCCTGTGCTGCTAGGGTTAGGGTTAGGGTTCTGATCACCACAGCGGCTGGGGCGCCGGGTCTTCATCGGAGGAGGGCGGAGGCGGAGCTGGTGTCGTCGACGGAGGACACGGCGGAGATCGTTGCTCTGGCGGAGGAGTCTGGTCGGGCGGTGAATGGAAGAGGGTGGAGGAGTTGATTCCGGAGGAGATGGCCGAAATCGATGGAGGTGTGGTGGTCATGATGGGGTTGGCCGAGAATGGCAGGGAGGTGGAGAGGAGAAGATGAACTCGGGGAGGCCAGCGAGGCGGAGGCTTACGGTGGTCGAGGGTTAGGGTTCAGGCGAGCTCTGAGGGAGAGGCGGAGGGCTGGAGGAGAAGGGCTGTGGGGGTTCGAGGTCGAGCGGAGCCCGTCGACGGCTAGGACGGCGAGGGGAAAGTTGGGACAGCGGGCTAGGGCGGAGGACGGTGACCGGAGCGGGCTCTGGGCGAAGGAGGAGGAGAGAGGATAGGTTTTCCGGCGGCAGAGCGTAGGGATCGAGGGGAATTTATAGCCGCCGGAACAGTATTTCGGTTAGAATTAGGATTTAGGGTTTCGGCGTGTTAACGGGTCCAGGTCGGGTTCGATTCGGATCCGACCCGACCCGACCCGTTAAGGGCTGGGTTTGGTTCGGTTCGGTTTACAGCGGTTCGATTTGGTTTATTTCCAAATAAATCGGGTTCAATTCAGGGTTTAATTAGGGTTAATACAACTTGGTTTTTAGGGCTTTAAAAATATTTTTGAGGTACAATAAATTCCTGGAAAATTACCCTATATCTAGTTTTTTATTTCACACCCAAAAATATTATTTTAATAATATTTTTATATTAATCAACATCATTTAAATATCATTTAAATTCAAAATACCTTAGTTTAAATCCCCAAAAATTATAGAAAATTACAAAAAATCCAAATTAAAAATTCCTGAAAAATCAGGGTGTTTACAAATCCCTACTCAAATTTCTTTCCAATTCCTTTCCTATTCATCATTGGAGGCTAGTAGAATAAGGATCTATAAGGAAGAAGCAATGATCTATAAGAAGGAGCAAGGATCTACAAGTTGGAGGCTACTTTCACTCAATTTAGAAATTTTATTGGGAATCTATCTCCCAATAGATATAATTAAGTTTTTTCCCACTTTAATTAGATTCTATATCTAAAATTTAATCATAAGGAACTACCCCATATGCTAAGGCTACCCATAGGAATTGGAATTAGGTTCATAGAAGGCCTATAAAAAAAGTTATATGGTATTTTGTGTCAATTTTAGGAGAATTTCGAGATTGGCACATCTTGTGTTTGTCAATTGGTCAATTAGACGAAATTGACATGTGTTTGATTGTGAGTGACTAGTGTCGTATCCATAATTAGATACGTATAGGCCGTATCCCGATAATTTGGCAATACGGGTTGATTTGAGGATTTTTCTCCGACACGGGAGTTTGTGCATGTCATATTTTGACACGGACACGTAGTTGAGTAATTAGTTATTTGTATTATTCATAATTATTATTTTAGACTTGCTCGTATCCTTCGGGTTATGTTTGGTTGTGTGGTGTCACGGCCCGCACCCGGTGTAGGGATGTAAGTCGGAAACAACGTCCAGCCTACGTCATAGAATCGACGGTATAACGATGTTTGGGAAATCTATCTAATCAATATAATATGCCACCAACAATATTAATATACTCAAACACAGATCTAAGATAGAAATGAGCACGAATATGATAAAAGAATAGAATAGTCACCATACAACTCATGAGTCAAAATAATAACATCAATGAGTCTGAAGAAATACTAAACAATAAGCTGAAGACAAATCCAGTACAAGAGAATAGTTAAGATACTATAAGTCCCGGGTCCTGTGTCTCAGTCAGGATAAGTCCCTCCTGAGCCAGGGTCTCTGACTCTAAGCCCACAACATCCTGAGGCCCATAATGAGTAGGGTACCATTCCTTAGTGTCATCTGGAAAAAATATATCCAGTTAGGAAAGGAGCAGAGTATATCTCTAACAGCAGTTCTAATCAATGATATAAACTATGTAACAGTAAATAGATGTAAATATACAAGATGCAACAATAAATACAAGAGATATACAATAAATGAAATACTGGAAATAAATACAAGAATGAACAATATGGCAATGAACAAGAATACTAATGACTAGGTAAGTGAGTACCAGCTTTAACATGTGATCGGCTTGGGAACTTGATACAAGATATATGGCCTGGCTAATCATATGTGCCGTGTATGATTAACACTATTCAATGAACAAGACTTGGTACAAGGGGATATGATCACATATCTACACTACATACTCCACAATCCCGACTGGTATAGTGGATCCAACCATGGTACGCTATGGCACGGGATTCTCTAGGAAGATAGCTAGTCTCCCCGAGAATCAGTGTATGTACATGTACAAGAAGAACAATAAAACAAGGCTTACACAAGATACACCATATATACCAAGGAATAACATCTTATGAAGAGCTCCAAATATACCAATCTGTGTAACCATCGTGTCAAGAAATCAAGGATATCTACACTAGATATAATAAACATAGAGGATATCATAAATAAGAAACTATCAGAGAATGTACTCGCCTAAAGTCCGGTGAATAGTCTCACAGATGTCTGGTATGGTGCCTCAAAGACCTAAATAGGGAATATAATATCATAAAAGGTTTCGGAATAAAAATAAATTAAACTAGTCAACTTCTAGGTCAAAGAGCCATTTCTAAGTCAAAACAGTCAAACTAGGTAAACTACGTTAAACCAGTCAACCTTGGTCAAACTACCTATTTCTAGGTTGCATGAGTCTATCTCTAGGGTATTGGGTCCATATATTATGAAACTATGCCACACTAGCTAAATATAAGATACTAAGAACACACTAAGATATCGTATCTTAGGATACGCAAACAAGAGACATAAAAATAACATATATGCATATTCAATCAATAATATATATACTAGTCCTAAGTACAATTTCTAAATGGATACCTTGGTTTTGAGCCAACTCGGTATCGCACCACTAAATACCCATTTTGATACTCGAACCCAAATACCTTGAATATCCTTAATACCTTGACACTTACCTTGGTATCTCAAGGTAAATGTGATTCTAATATATAGTAGCTACCCCACTAGCTACATATACTAAGACATGTATATATCAACCCAATATAGTTTCTAATATATACTAACATGAATATTAAATACCAACTACGAAACTAATCACTAACTACTAATATGCATACACATGTACACACACACATATATATATATATATATAGATAACTTACTAACTAACTAGCTAGTTAACTAACAATAATTATTACTAGTTAACTAACTAACTAACTAACTAACTATTTAGCTAAACTACTAAAGAAACTAACTTATCAATTAACCAACCATCTAATTAACTAACTACCCACAATCCATATACCTCAACTAAACTAACTGATACTTGCAGGTAGTGTATTATGCTGAACTGTTGTGCTAATGCAGTGGCAGCTACACGAGCACTGCTCCTGGCCTCCTTGCTACTGATGCACCTACCTGCTTCTCCTGCAGGCCTAGCCCGATCTGCTGCATTGGCATTGCATAGTTGCTGCTGCTGCTCCTTCTATTGTTGCTGCTTCTCCTTCTCTTGCTGCTGCTTCCCGTCGAGCCCCTCCCCCTCTTGCACACACAACTTTATACATATATATACACATGACTATATATATATATATATATATATATATATATATATATATATATATATATATATATATATATATATATATATATATACACTCAAGTGAACTTCCCTCGTCTTATATAAATATATATATATATATATATATAACTATGCACATACATATATATGTTCAATCTTACATATATACATATAGGTAGATACATCACTCACTTTCATACATACTTATAGATATAGTAATATCATACACATAATATATATATATATATATATATATATATATATATATATATATATATATATATATATATATATATATATATATATATATATATATATATATATATATATATATATATATATACATTCAAGTGAACTTCCCTCATCTTATATAAATATATATATAACTATGCACATACATATATATGTTCAATCTTACATATATACATATAGGTAGATATATCACTCCCTCTCATACATACTTATAGATATAGTAATATCATACACATAATATATATAATATATATATACAACATACATGTATACATATATATAACTTATTCAAATAGATATTATGTATAACTACATATATATATATACAACATATTTGTATATAGATACTTGATACACTAACACATATAACTATATATATATATATATATATATATATATATATATATATACACACATAATAATAATATATCTATATATGCATATGAATACATCTACTACAATTAGCTAAGAACAATGGAAATTGAATCTAGAAATGCAATACAACAAACACGTGGAGTGTTTCGCACCCGTATCACACTAGATCTATGATACACTTACGACACGAGTCCACCACACAACCAAACATACACCGAAGGATACGAGAAAGTCTAAATTACTATTTATGAATAATACGAAGAGTTAAACACATATCTACGTGTCCGTGTCAAAATATGACATGCACAAAGTCCCATGTCAGAGGAAAACCCCCCAAATTGATATGTATAACCAAATTATTGGGATACGACCTACACATATCCAATTGTGGACACGATACTAGCCATAAACAAGCAAACACATGTCAATTTGCTTTATATGACCAATTGATAAACACAATAATTGCCAATCTCAAAATTCTCCTAAAATTGACACAAAAAGCACCATAACTTTCTCCAAAGGCCTCCTATGAATTTAATTCTAATTCCTATGGGTAGCCTATGCATATAGGGTAATTTTTCATAGTTAAATCTCATATTTAGAACCTAATTAAAGGAAAAAACTGAATTGTACCTATTGGGAGATGGATTCATCCAAATTTGATAAAATTGTCCTTCAACTTGTAAATCCTTGATCCTCTTTGTAAATCCTTGATTTCTTTTTCTAGATTCTTGCTCTACTAGCCTCTAATGGTGATTTGGGAAGGAATTGGAATAAAATTTGGTAGAGAAATGATATGGGAATGAAGGAATTTGGTTGAGGAAAATTCTAGTAAAATGAAAAGAGGAGAGAGAAACTTTTCCCCCGTCTTTGTATAGGCCGGCCACTTGACCCCCTCCCCAAGTCACTGTGTAATGTCCATTATATCCCTTGGGACCTCTCATAAATAAATAATTAAGGAGGGAAGGTTCTAGTCTAATAGTTTTAATTAAACTAATCATCCTCCTAATGAATGGGCTTCTAATTGGGCTCAATTATAACTAATAATAAATGTTAGTCCATGAGCCTAAACTAAACAAGTTAGGTCCACTAACACAAGTCCAAAATAATAATCTAACATATAACAATAATTAAATAATATAATAAATAATTATTCATCAAGCATAATATTTAATTAATTATGAAATGACCAAAATATCCTTTCCTAGAAAATATGCTAGTGACATGTGGTTGAGCCATATCGCAAGCGTATCATAGAATGATTGTGATACGGTGTAAACACCCTATTTTTCAGAATAATTTTAATACAATTTTTCCTATTTTTCGGTATTTTTCTGGATGAAGAACCAAGGTAATTGTGATCAAAGGATTTTTAAATATAGTTTAATGATGTTAAAATATTATGAAAATAATATTTTATGGTGTAAAATGGAAAACCGGACATGGGGTATTTTTCAGTGAATTTATTGGACTCCGGAGTAGCATTTTAAGCCCTAAAAACTATTGGCTTATTAAACCGAACCAAACCCAAATCTGAACCGAACCCCAATCTGGCTGAACCAACCGCATATTGGGTCGGGTCGGGTCGGATCCGAGCCAAACCCGACCCAGACCCGAAACCCAATTGGAACCCTAGCCTCGGCCGGATTTACTATGCACAGCCTATAAATTCCTACCTCGACATCCGTGCCCAGCCCTTGGAAAACCCTAGCCGCCGCGTCGACATCTTCCTCCGACCGACCTCGCCTGAGCCCTAGGCTGCCCTCGACGACTCTTCCCCCCTCGGCACGAGCGCCGCTACTCGATCCCCCGCCTCAGACCCCAACGGCAGCTCATCTCCGCCGTTCCCCCTTTGCTCGACGGCCGTTCCCCCTTTGCTCGATGGTCGTTCCCCCTTTGCTCGACGCCGCAGTCCCCTGTGCTCAACTCCACCGCTGAGCCGACCTAGTCGTGCTCCTCCCATCCCGAACGACGCCGACCCCCTGCCGCCGAGTCCAGCACGACCCCGACTCCCCTCAACCCTTAACCCTCGACCCGCCGCCAGGCCGTCTGACGTCGACTTCCACCGCCGCTCGACTCCTCGAGCCTCGCCGACCAAGCACCGGCCTCATCCGTCGTGTCCACCGATCACAGCGACTCAGCCAGGACACAGTTCGAGTCGGACACAGCGAACAGTACCCACGGACGCGTGAAAACTCAGATTCACGGAGCCCTGTTCAGGTACCGTTTTCTCCCTCCTTGTAATTCCGTTTTTGATTCCGTCAGTTGCATCGCGTAGACTGTATGACCCTCTCGTTGTACGTGTAACCCGCTCGGTGCATCGCGTCCTGTGGTGATCGCAAACCGCGATCCAAAAACAGGAAAACTAATGCCCTGTTTTACCCCGGAACTGAGTACGCCTCGCCAAATGGGACGACTTGGTCGCACGCGATCTTTACCAAAATGTGCGTGACATTGATACAGATGTGTGGGATTTTGCAGAAGTCGATTCGGATGTGCGTGCACACCGGAATCAACGCGTATCCGCCGACAACGCCCCGTATCCGTCAATTCTGGAACACGCTGTAACCTTGTGTACACACGTCGGATCGAGACGAAACTTGTGCCATCGGACTCGTAGCAATACGCTGGTCCTGTGACCCAAGTTTGGTCTGATGCTGAGAACGTTGACAAAATCGCGTATTGTGGGCCCCACAGGCTACACTTGACGGCGATTTTGTGATCGGCTCATGGAATCCAATTCTGGAAGTTCCGTTGGGTTCGTATCATCGTTCTTGACTTGTAAACACTGAGTTTGAGGAATTTGGAGACCTTTGACCCTGACACGCTTTCCGGTGCAAAGTGGCCCACATATGGACCCCGCTTTGGCCCAGAAATATCATTTTTGCCCTTGTGTCCAAATTGGACTTAAGGACAGGCATTTCTAGCTATTTGACATCTTCTGAGAAGGTTGGTGATATTTATTACAGCTTTTGGAGGAGTACCCACAGGATCCGCTGATACCGGGACGACTGTTGATATTCAAACATCAGGCAAGTGTACCTTGTCAAACTCTGCAGTATTGTTATATATTTTTCTTGCTTCATTATATTGTTGTGCATGCTTAACCTAGGACCGTATGACGTACTTAGCGTCCGATTATTAGTCGGGTGCCAACACCGTACGCGGTGTTGTGTATGGTCGTCTAGCGATGGACATTCGTGACACTTTATATTCTCGTACTTGTCTTATCAAGTACACTATAACCCAGGACACTTGACACCATTCATGAGACAGGATATTCCCAAGATATTCATGGTGATTCTGTATAGGATACAGGACTTGACAGAGATAATATATTCATAGATACTTATGACTTTCGTAGCAGAGCTAGGCACAGGCTACAGGCTGCTTTCTATATATATCTACTACTATTGTGAGGCCGTAGACTCTCGTAGCAGAGCTAGGCACATTACGTGTTATTACCGCTACCGGCTCCCAGACACAGAGCTTGTAGTGGCTCAGCCTGAGTACTCGTGCTGCTCTAATCTTGCATTTCACATAGATGGTTACTTACTTACCCTATTTATCTCATTATTGCTGTACTGCTTATATTTTGGCTTATATATTTTTTGTACCTTGCTATGTCCCCTGAGGACCTGGATATGGCTTATGTCCCCAGGATTTGAGGACGAGATCTATCCCGAGGTATACGGGACCGCAGCAGGAGCTGATCCAGGAGCTGTACCACCATCCAAGGACGAGGTGTTAGCCGAAGACTTTTCCTGAGCATCCATGTTTCATGCTCAGTATTTATTTATTTCAGTCATTTATATTCTGGTCTGTTGAACCATTGTATTAGATATTTATCGGGTTATTTCTCCGTTGCACTTTGTTGAGACTAGCTGATGATTTACATTCCTTATTTATTCTGTTGATCATATTTTTATATCTTGTGTGGATGAGATTAGTTGTGCCATATTTTTGTAGATTTGATTTTACAGCTTAAGTATGCCCCGATGGATCCATTATATTGGGTTTGTCCATCGATGCGTGCTGCTGGCCATTATCACGCGTCCGGTCCCTCGGTATTTTGGGACTGGGGCGTGACATGGTTTTTGTGGTGGCCCATGCAGGTCTACGACTAAATTGTTCGATTTCAACTTAGGGACCGAACCAGCCTGCCCTAAGGATAGGATAAATTATAGGGTCTCATCCATTATTTAAACCATTATTGAACCCTATATCGAACTCGAAATTGTTACTTGATTTGCATCCTGTTTGATTCCTCTGAGCGTTCTTACAGTTTATCTTTTGGTTGCAGAGTAATGGATCCCAGGAACGGAGACGAGATTCCTTTGGATACGCCACACGATGGTGTGGTTACTTATATAGACAGAGTGACTCCAGGGAATGGAGGACAAACCTCGCAGAGCGATCAGGCTGGTCAGCCTAATCCAAGGTTCCGGAGAGATGACATCCCACCACCACCACAGTTCACTCCACAAATGCCAGTTTTCCCGCACGGACAAGCCATAGACGGACAACAGATATTCCAGATGATGTATGCCATGATGCAAGCCCAGCAACAGATTCAACAAGAGGCACATCGACAGGAGGCAGAGTATCTGAGAACCAGCCTGGTATCCGCATTGGAACAGGAAAATCCACCAGCGAGGCGATCAACAACGGGATCTATCACCGATTTTCGTCATCTCAAGCCTCGTACATTTTCTGGTAAAGAGGGGCCAACAGAAGTTCATGAATGGCTCACGAACATACAATACCAGTTGGAAGCAGCTGAACTTCCAAGGGAGAAGTGGATGACTGCAGTCAGAATGCAGTTAACTGAAAATGCACATCACTGGTGGTTAGCAGAAGAGAGGAGGCTCGGACAGGACTGAGTCACTTGGGAAGAGTTCTCTAGACTCTTCCAAGAGATGTACATTCCAACAGTAGCACGGTCAGAGCACAGAGACCAGTTCAACCGCCTTATCCAAGGCAATATGATAGTGGAAGAATACAATGCAGAATTTATTCGCCTAAGTCGCTTTGCCCCAACCTTGATCTCGTCAGAGGAAGAGAAATCTGAGAAGTTCTTTGACGGACTGAAGTTCGAGCTCCAGAGATTGATTGGATCGGTCGTACCTACATCTTATACCGATGTCCTTCCAGCAGCACGACGCATGGAGCGCGTCACTAGAAGGGAGTCAAATATGAAAAGGCCTATCACATCAACACTATCCAAGACAGCACTTGGAGATTCTGCAAAACGATTCCAGAGGAGTATACCAGAGAGAGCAGCACACAGGGCCATATCTCTTCCTACCTGTCACCACTGCGGCAAGGTAGGACACATTGAGAGAGAGTGCAGGCGTAAGTTGGGACTATGCCTACTTTGTGGATCAAACCAGCATCTATCCAGAGACTGCACTAAACATAGAGAGGGAGCACCGAGACTAGCCTTGCCTGCACCACGACCAGCTTATCCAGCAGTAGGAGCACAGCAGACAGGAGCCGGAGGAGTTAGACCACCAGCTACAGGGGGCTACCAGGAGAGACCACCACTGGCACCACAGGCAGCTCTATTTCAGCAGGCTCAGCAGCAGAGAGGTCCAGCTCAGGGACGAGGATAGGCATTCACATTGGCTGTTGAGGAAAAAGCTACTGCAGGCGAAGTTATTGCAGGTACTATTTTAGTAGCTTCATTACCAGTTGTAGCTTTATTTGATTCTGGAGCATCGCATTCATTTATAGCAGCTAGCTTTGTAGCCACCCATAGAGTAGGTGGAATTCTTACGGGAGGTGGAATTATTCCGGTTAGTGACGTCTGTAGATCATGTTCTGTAGTAGTCTGTGGGAGAGAAATGCGAGCTCAATTTCTGATATTTTCTATGCCGGATTATGATGTTGTACTTGGTATGGACTGGTTAAGTCAGTACCATGCGACTCTTGATTGCCGACTTGGGCGGGTTATATTTAGACCGCCTGGACATCCAAAATTCGAGTTTCTTCGAGGAGCAGTAGAGCAAGGAGTTCAGCCTACTCTTCGGGTACTATCTGTAGAAGGGGAGACAGGTTACCCAAGAGTCATATCAGAATTTGTGGATGTATTTCCTGATGATCTTCCAGGTTTACCGCCTGATCGGGAAATAGAATTCACAATAGACTTAACTCCTGGAGTAGAGCCTATCACTTCATCAGTATATCGGCTAGCACCTAAGGAGTTAGTGGAGTTGAAAAAATAGGTTGATGATCTTCTGGAGAAGGGTTTCATTCGGCCTATTGTTTCACCTGGGGGAGCACCCATATTATTTGTGCCGAAGAAGGATGGAACAGTACGGTTGTGCATTGACTACAGGACACTGAATGCTGTGACCATCAAGAACAGATATCCCTTACCACGCATTGATGATCTATTCGATCAATTGAGTGGTGCTAGGGTATTCTTGAAGATTGACCTTAGATCCGGCTATCATCAGATCAAAGTAAGAAAGGAAGACATACCGAAGATAGCTTTCAGGACCAAGTATGGACATTATGAGTTCTTAGTAATGCCGTTTGGTTTAACCAATGCACCAGCAGTGTTTATGAGTTTGATGAACAGAGTCTTTCATCAGTTCTTGGATAAATTTGTGGTTGTGTTCATTGATGACATTCTCATACATTCCAAGAGCCACGAAGAGCACGAGGAGCATCTCCGAATCGTGTTAGAGACCTTGAGACAGGAAAAGTTATATGCCAAACTCAGTAAGTGTGAGTTTTGTATGGACAAAGTGCCTTTCTTGGGACATATCATCTCAGAAGAAGGACTTTCAGTGGATCCAGAGAAAGTTGCGGCAATAGAGACTTGGCCTACACCCACATCAGTTGCAGAGGTGAGAAGTTTTCTCGAACTTGCGGGATATTACCGAAGGTTTATAGAAAATTTCTCAAGGATTGCAGAACCGATGACGAAGCTGACACGTAAAGACCAGGAGTTTATATGGACAGAAGACTGCCAGAATGCTTTTGAAGAATTAAAGAGAAGATTAACAACAACACTTATCTTGACTCTTCCTTTAGGGTCAGGAGGTTTTGTTGTTTACAGTGATGCATCAGGTAGTGGACTAGGATGTGTTTTAATGCAACATGGCAAAGTTATTGCTTATGCATCGAGACAGTTGAAGGTCCATGAGAAGAACTACCCAACACACGATCTGGAACTAGCACAAGTTATATTTGCATTAAAGATTTGGAGGCACTACCTTTATGGGGAGAAGGTAGACATCTTTACAGATCATAAGAGTCTGAAGTATGTATATACTCAGAAGGAGCTTAACATGAGGCAGAGACGTTGGCTTGAAATGATGGTAGATTTTGATATAGATCTGCAGTATCATCCGGGAAAGGCGAATGTCGTAGCAGACACACTCAGCAGGAAGCCTACGGCTTATATCTTGACGATGCAGCCCGAGTTATTGAGAGATCTACAGGAGCTTCAGATAGAGGTTGTTCTACCAGGATAGAATGGCTTGCTGGCTAATCTTGAAGTTAAGTCATCACTCGTGGAGAAGATTAAAGAGGCATTGCCCACCGATGCTAGATTTCGAAGACTGAAGGAGAGGAAGGAAGCAGGCATGCAGACAGGACTTCGCATATACGAAGATGGGACATTGAGGTTTGGGAATCGCCTGTATGTTCCAAATGGAGAATTGAGACAGGAGTTAATGACTGAAGCATATAGCTCTATGTACTCTGTTCATCCAGGAGGAACCAAGATGTACCGAGACTTGAGACAGTATTATTGGTGGCATGGAATGAAAAGGGAGATTACAAGATTTGTAGCCAAATGCTTAGTCTGCCAGCAAGTAAAGGCCGAGCATCAGAGGACTGCAGGTATGTTACAGCCGCTTCCTATACCAGAATTGAAGTGGGAACATATCACGATAGATTTTGTCACAGGATTTCCAAGGAGCCCCAGCGGAAGAGATGCAGTATGGGTTATCGTGGATAGACTCACTAAATCGGCACACTTCTTGCCATTTAGAGTTGGACAGTCCACAGAGGTACTAGCCTACATGTATATGCGACAAATCGTCAAATTACATGAAGTGCCGGTTAGTATTATATCGGATCGAGATTCGAGATTTACATCTCATTTCTGGAGAAGCATACAAGAGAGTCTGGACACCAGACTCAAATTCAGCACAGCTTACCACCCACAGACAGATGGTCAATCGGAGCGTACCATTCAGATCTTGGAGGATATGTTGTGATCATGTATGCTAGACTTTGGAGGATCTTGGGAGGATCATTTGTACTTAGTAGAGTTCTCCTACAACAACAGTTATCAAGCCAACATTCAGATGGCACCATTCGAGGCATTATACGGAAGAAAGTGCAGATCGCCAATATGTTGGAGTGACGTTGGTGAACGTCAAATACTGGGTCCAGAATTGGTAACGCAGACAGTGGAGAAGGTGAAACAGATTCAGAATCATCTTCAAGCAGGTCAGGACAGACAGAAGCATTGGGCAAATATGTACAGACGCCCCCTAGAGTTTAAAGAAGGAGAGCACGTGTTCTTGAGGATTTCGCCCACTCAAGGTACTATTAGATTCGGGAGCAGAGGCAAGTTGAGCCCAAGGTATATTGGGCTATTTGATATTCTAGAGCGCGTTGGTGAGGTGGCTTATCGTCTTGTATTACCTCCATCCTTAGAGGGAGTGCAAGACGTATTCTACGTCTCACAGCTGAGAAGGTACGTGACCGACCCAAGTCACGTAGTCGATCATTCAGAGATCGCAGTGGGCCCTAGCTTGAGATATGAAGAACAACCAGTTGACATCCTCGACGTCAGTGAGAAGACATTGCAGGGACAGACAATTAGACTGGTTCGTGTAGCTTGGAAACATCATTCTCCTGGCGAATCGACTTGGGAACGAGAAGATAGTATGCGCCAGCGTTACCCCCACTTATTCCCGGAGGCAGTTATCACCTAAGCAATCTTGTAATTTTTATGGTTCTTTTTTAGTAGCTTATTCTTTGATTGCGAGGACGCAATCCTCTGAAGGGGAGTAGATTGTAAACATCCTATTTTTCAGAATAATTTTAATACAATTTTCCCTAATTTTGGTATTTTTCTGGATGAAGAACCAAGATAATTGTGATCAAAGGATTTTTAAATACAGTTTAATGATGTTAAAATATTATGGAAATAATATTTTATGGTATAAAATGGAAAACCGGACATGGGGTATTTTTCTATGAATTTATTGGACTCCGGAGTAGCATTTTAAGCCCTAAAAACTATTGGCTTATTAAACGGAACCAAACCCAAATCTGAACCGAACCCCAATCTGGCTGAACCAACCGCATATTGGGTTGGGTCGGGTCGGATCCGAGCCAAACCTGACCCGAACCCGAAACCCAATTGGAACCCTAGCCTCCGCCGAATTTACTGTGCACAGCCTATAAATTCCCACCTCGACATCCGTGCCCAGCCCTCGGAAAACCCTAGCCGCCGCGTCGACATCTTTCTCCGACCGACCTCGCCTGAGCCCTAGGCTGCCCTCGACGACTCTTTCCCCCTCCGCGTGAGCGCCGCCACTCGTTCCCCCGCCTCAGACCCCAACGACAGCTCATCCCCGTCGTTCCCCCTTTGCTCGACGGCCGTTCCCCCTTTGCTCGACGTCGCCGTCCCCTGTGCTCGACTCCGCCGCCGAGCCGACCAAGCCGTGCTCCTCCCATCCCGAATGACGCCGACCCCTTGCCGCCGAGTCCAACACGACCCCGACTCCCCTCAACCCTCAACCCTCGACCCGCCGCCAGGCCGTCCGACGTCGACTTCCACCGCCGCTCGACTCCTCGAGCCTCACCGACCCAGCACCGGCCTCATCCGTTGTGTCTACCGATCATAGCGACTCAGCCAGGACACAGTTCGAGTCGGACACAGCGAACAGTACCCACGGACGCGTGAAAACTCAGATTCACGGAGCCCTGTTCAGGTACCTTTTTCTCCCTCCTTATAATTTCATTTTTGATTCCGTCAGTTGCGTCGCGTAGACTGTACGACCCTCTCGGTGCCCGTATAACCCGCTCGGTGCATCGCGTCCTGTGGAGATCGTAAATAGCGATCCAAAAATAGGAAAAATAATGCCCTATTTTACCCCGGAACTGAGTACGCCCCGCCAAACGGGACGACTTGGTCGCACGCGGTCTTTACCAAAACGTGCGCGACGTTGATAGGGACGTGTGGGATTTCGCAGAAGTCGATTCGGATGTGCGTGCACACCGGAATCAACGCGTATCCTCCGACAACGTCCCGTATCCGTCAATTCTGGAATACGCTGTAACCTTATGTACACACGTCAGATCGAGACGAAACTTGCGCCATCGGACTCGTAGCAATACGCTGGTCATGTGACCCAAGTTTGGTCCGATTCTGAGAACGTTGACAAAATCGCGTATCGTGGGCCCCACAAGCTCTACTTGACGAGCAATTTTGTGATCGGCTCATCGGAATCCAATTCTGGATGTTCCGTTGGGTTCGTATCATCGTTCCTGACTTGTAGAAACTGAGTTTGAGGAATTTGGAGACCTTTGACCCTGACACGCTTTCCGGTGCAAAGTAGCCCACATATGGACCCCGCTTTGGCCCGGAAATATCATTTTTGCCCTTGTGTCCAAATTGGACTTAAGGACAGGCGTTTCTAGCTATTTGATATCTTCTGAGACGATTGGTGATATTTATTACAGCTTTTGGAGGAGTACCCACAGGATCCGCTGATACTGGGACGACTGTTGATATTCAAACATCAGGCAAGTGTACCTTGCCAAACTCTGCAGTATTGTTATATATTTTTCTTGCTTCATTATATTGTTATGCATGCTTAACCTAGGACCGTGTGACGTACTTAGCGTTCGATTATTAGTCGGGTGCCAACACCGTACGCGGTGTTGTGTATGGTCGTCTAGCGATGGACATTCATGACACTTTGTATTCTCGTACTTGTCTTATCAAGTACACTATAACCCAGGACACTTGACACCATTCATGAGATAGGATATTCTCGAGATATTCGTGGTGATTCTGTATAGGATACAGGACTTGACATAGATACTATATTCATAGATACTTATGACTTGTTGCATTAGCTATGATCCCGCTTGACATGGACATGAGACGTTATGGTCATGATATGCGTGGTTATATTGGGTGGGGAGAGACACACAGGATACAGGCTATTTTCTATATATATCTACTACTATTGTGAGGCCGTAGACTCTCGTAGCAGAGCTAGGCACATTACATGTTATTACCGCTACCGGCTCCCCGACACAGAGCTTGTAGTGGCTCAGCCTGAGTACTTGTGCTGCTCTCATCTTGCATTTTATATAGATGGTTACTTACCCTATTTATCTCATTATTGCTGCACTGCTTATATTTTGGCTTGTATATTTTCTGTACCTTGCTATGTCCCCTGAGGACCAGGATATGGATTATGTCCCCAGGATTTGAGGACGAGATCTATCCCGAGGTATACGGGACCGCAGCAAGAGCTGATCCAGGAGTTGTACCGCCATCCGAGGATGAAGTGTTAGCCGAAGACTTTTCCTGAGCATCCATGTTTTATGCTTAGTATTTATTTATTTCAGTCATTTATATTCTGGTCTGTTGAACCATTGTATTAGATATTTATCGGATTGTTTTCCCGTAGCACTTTGTTGAGACTAGCTGATGATTTATATTCCTTATTTATTCTGTAGATCATATTTTTATATCTTGTGTGGATGAGATTAGTTGTGCCATATTTTCGTAGACTTGATTTTACAGCTTAAGTATGCCCTGATGGAACCATTAAATTGGGTTTGTCCATCGGTGCGTGCTGCTGGCCATTATCACGCGTCCGGTCCCACGGTATTTTGGGACTGGGGTGTGACATACGGGTACGATGCACTCCACGTGTTTGTTTTCTTGTATTTCAATATACTTATTTATAGCTATTAGAGGACTATAATTATATGGTTATGTATATATATGTGTATAGTGATATTGTGTTTATATGTGTATATAAATCTATATGTATATGTATGATGATTGGTGGTTATATATATATATATATGTGTGTGTGTGTGTGTGTGTGTGTGTGTGTGTGTGTGTGTGTGTGTGATCATTGTGTATATATGTATATGTATCTCTATTATATATTTAGATATGTATATATAGATATGTATTGTATCTCTAAGTGTTATGTATTATATATATACATATATATATATATATATATATATATATATATATATATATATATATATATATATATATAAGTAGTGATATGTATATATAGGGTATAGATGTGTGTAGTGTGTTTGAGAGTGGGGGGTCGGGTAGATCAACTGAATGCAAGAAGCAGTAGCAGTATGTAGAGTAGCTACAGAATGCAAGGGGCAGTAGCAATAATGCAGAGAGCAACAATAGCATATGTGCAGAAGTAACAACAACTGCAGCTAGCACAGCAGCAACAACAACTTCAGCTAGATGCAACAATAGCAAGGCATGCAGCGGCAACTAGCAGATGCAGCAACAACAACCTCAGCATCAGTAGCACAACTGTAGCAAGCTAGCTGCATTGTGTAGCAACACTGCAGTATTCTGCATCAACTAGCAGCAGAGCATTCACAACAACAACAAGAGGAGCATCAACAACTGCAGTAAAAGCCAGTAGCAGCCAACTACAGCAGTCACCAACAACAAGATGAGCAACAACAAGAGGTTTCAGCTTCAACAGCAACTACAGCAAGAAGAGGAGGCACAACAATATTAGTGTGCACAACAGCTAGTTAAGGTAAGAAGTTGATAGTTTAGTTAATAGTTTAGTTGGCTTGATATGTAGTTAGTTAAGTTAGTTACATTGTTAGGTAATTATGTATACATATATATTGTTATCTAGTAGTTAGATATATATATATACTTGTTTACTAGTAGCTATATGTATATATGTATTGGTAAGTTAGTAGGTAGTTAGTATGGTAAAATCTAAGTAGTTTAGTTAATGTTAGTTATAGTTTAGTATATTGGTAGTTAATAATATGTTAGATTTGAATTACCTTGTGATACCAAGGTAATGTCAAGGTATTGGTGGATACTCGAGGTATTGGGTTTGAGTATCAAGATGGGTGTGTAGGTAGTGAGATACGCATCGGTTCAAAGCCAATGTATCCACTTTGCATTAGTTAGCTAAGAGTACTATATGTATTGTCATGTATATATATAAATTAATACTTTTTATATCTAAAACTTGCGTAACTTACGATACGGTATCTTTGTTGTATCCTAGTATCTTAGTATAGCTAGTGTGGTCTAGTTACATAGTGTATGGACCTATTATCCTAGAGTTGGACTCATACAACTTAGAAATAGCCAGTTTGACCAAGGATGACTAGTTTGACCTAGAGTTGACCTAGTTTGACTATTTCGACTTAGAAAGGGCTATATGACCTAGAATTAAACTAGTTTAACTTTTTTTTATTCCAAAATCTTGTATTGATGCAACGTACCATATATAGGTCTGTGTGACACCAGCTTAGGCATCGAAAGACACACTTTGCTCAGGACCTCAGGCGAGTACATTTTTTTGTTAGTTTTTATTTTATAATAGTGTATATATCTCATGTTCTAGAATTGTATACTTGATTCCGACATAGTGGTTTCACAGACTAGTACTACATGGATCCTGTCAGGAGATGTTATCCCCTACCATGTTCAGCAGGTACTCTTTCACATATATTTTATCGTGTGTATTATGTATTGATTATTTATATTTTGTGTTCACACACTGCTTGTGTTCAGTGTGCTTATATTCGTGTACACACACTGCTCGTGTTTATTGTGCCCATATTCATGTTCGTAATGTGTTGTGATTGGATCCATTGGTATTAGTTGGGGATGGGGTAGTAGGAGTTAATTATGTGATCAAAGTCCCAGTGTATTCGTGTACATGTCGATTACAAACCACACTTATAATCGAGTTATCATATTGTATTCGTGTTCAACCTAAACCGATCACATAATGAACTTGTATTCCGAGACATATTAGTTAGATTTCTGTTATTCCTTTATATTGCTGATATTCATATTAATTTTCTTCATTCCAGTACATTACTTGTTTACTCTAGTCCATTTTATTCAGATATTTAGATATCTTGTATTCTTTTCTATTATCTGTTTTATATGCTCGATTATGTATTTAAAACTGGTTTCAGAGGTATGTACTTCGCAACAATCCTGACTAGATATATTTTTCCAGATAATTGGCTCATAGATCAGTGTCCTACATTCTATGGGCCGTAAGAGGGATTACCATTAGAGGATACACTTGTAGACCAAGAGGACTTAGTTTCAGAGCCTGAGGAGGTTTAGTTATTTGGTAGATTTGTATTAGACTATTATTGAGATTTATGGCATGTATATTATTTTAGACTTATGGATTTTATCTTCATTATTTTTTTCGTTATTCCATTTGTGCTTTATCTTCCTTAGTTTGCATTATAATTTAGTATAGTTATATTTGTGATATACCATATTGTTCTTCCTTTTGGAGTTGAGATGATTGACATGTATCATATTTATATTGTCGAGATGTTTAGATAGTAGAATTGACCCAGACAGCGTTCTACCACCGATATTGTAGCGTAGGCTGGGCGTACCCACGTACTCGTATCTGAATATCCGGATGCGGGTTGTGACACATTTTTAGTGGTGGCCTATGCAGGTTCAGAGTCACAATTAGAGCGATATCGTAGTAGTGCTCGCCAAAAGTACTGCTACTAGCCTGCTTTAGGATATAGGATTTAGGCTGAGAGTATACTCAATCACAACTAGGAAACACTTTCAAATAACAGTTGATATCCTTATCTATTGAATATTTCCTTTATTTTGAATAAAAAATTATGTCCTTCTTTGATGATATCGTATCATACTAAATATTGATTCCTTTGTTCAATCTATCTTCAGGATACCGCCTATTTGTGGTGGAAAACGAAAGAATGAAAATGTATTCAAGATGGGGTTTACACGAAACCCGCCTTCTTTGGTTTACAAACAAACTTGTACAATTTGATCCTATACGAGGTTGTGGGAGTATAATTTATTTAATCTGGATAAATATTGCTATAGGTGTCTGATCTGCAGTCGATCACTTTAGCCCTTGGACCACACGACGTTGAAGAAGTATCATGGAAGACAGGTAGCAGCTTCGAAGGTTGCAAAAGAGGGTGGATGCACGATGCCAAAGTCGTCGATCCCTACTCTTTGCCTGAGCTCCGGATACTCTCTCTCTCTCTCCCTCTCTCTCTCTCTCTCTCTCTCTCTCTCTCTCGACCTCTGGTTCGATCTTTTTCGGAAGTTCGACCTTGGATCTGATATTGGTTTTCTTGACCACTTTTCGACCCTCAATTTCTTAAACCGTGGATCTGATATTGGTTTTCTAGACCAATTTCCCGACCTTGTTCCTCATTGATAGAGGTCTCTATTTATAGAGTTTTGGTGACAGTGACCACTCCATCGGTGTAGAAACCGAGGAGTAGAAAGTACAGCAACCTTTTACACAACGGTTAAAATAACCAATGCCTGCGTATAGATGATCCTTTGAATGAGCGTGTGACGCGGGTCCAACTAAGGGACAAAACGCATATAATCGCTACGAAGATCACGGCGTAGAAGCCACGTAGGTAGGTATCCCTCGTGTAGAAGAGGTGGGCGTAGAAGCCAATGTCTGTCACCATGGCGTAGAAGCCAAGTAGGCATAGAAGCCGAAAATAGGCGTAGAAGCCGAGTGGTCATAGAGGCCGAGTGGGCGTAGAAGCCGAGTGGTCATAGAGGCCGGGTGGGCGTTGAAGCCGAATGGGCGTAGAAGCCGAGTGAGCACAGGAGCTGAATGGGCGTAGAAGCCGCTGCGTACCGTGCCAGAGTGTTGATGTGGACGTCTTAGCCGGAATTACGGCTTTTGAAGATATAATCAAATCTCTTGCATTAAATGTCGAGATTTGCCACCATCCTGTGCATTAAATATAGAGACATGTTCTTGAAGGTCTGCAGCCCTTCTGTGCATCAGTCGCAGGGACGTGCCTCGAGAAACTGTCATCGCTCTATGCATTGGACGTAGAGACGTGCCTCGAGCCCCGTACGAAGTGCAGCTTTTGATGTGGCAGGCAGTTTGTCTACTGCGGAGCGTAAACAGCTCATGTCTGCCTGTGTAAAACAAGACAACATATCCCTTTGTGCACGTAAAAGCAATTTACGCAAAGGAGATGGCGGTAAATGACAGCCTAGGTTGCAGTGTTGTGCCATCATTATAGCCGTCGTCTGGGTAGCCGTGTAGTATCCCTTTGTCAGAAGTCCAGACATCAGGTTGATTGCAGGATCTGACAAGTTCATTGTAGGATCTGATAGGTTCACTTCGGAGAATACGAAGCGTCTCTCGTATACTTCAATGTTGCGTTGAAAGAGGATGGGTTTTACGCCCAGGAGGCGACGAAGAACCCTGTTTATGCTGAAGCATCCTGGACGTACTGCCTTACGCGGATGGTCCTTTGAGCTTTATATTTTATGCTGTGTTTAGCAGAAAAAGCTCTGTTGTACGCTTTGATGGCTCTGAAGGCCTCTGTTTACGCTGCTCTGCATCAATATGCTGCGTATAGCCATCCCGCGTATTTTTTATGCTTCTACAAGACCCCCTTCAAATCTTTCAAATTCCTCGAAATTTGGAACGCTTTGAATGAAGCATGAACCGCTCCTCGTAACTCGAAACATTTCTGAATGGAGCGTTGAAACGGTCGATGCTGTCTTTATGGCAGATTTATTGGGGACCGGTGTGATCTCTTTTGCCTATAAAAAAAGCTGGGGGGTTAACCTGTTCTCCCCATATTCCCATCACCATGGAGAGATGATAGCCGGAGTTCGTCGGGCCGACCTGAGGAAGAAGGAGATCATGTTCTTCCAGCATGTAAGGAGCCGAAAAAGACAGCGTCTTCGAGCAAGTGTCCACTGCAACGATGGATCATGGAAGGATATCTTAGCCTCCCTTGCTCGGGATAATCAGCAACTTTATATGGCGGTTCTCCCAGGAGAAGAGAAGGGTCGTATTAGACCATACAGCTTGCAGGCTGTATATTTCCCCCTGAGACCTCTGCGGACAAGAGCAGACAAACTGTAACTGCTGTCCTCGATCGAGTTGGGCCTTAAAGAAGCCTCAACTGGATCGGTCCTGGCGTACGGAGCATGGGATCTGCATCATTTATGCAAGCCCCAACTCTGTATTCTTCCGCCATCGATCTTCTTGTTCATGACAGTCGTGGTCGATGAACTGCCATGGAAGAAGAGGAAGACCTGCACCGATGCGAGATACCCGGTAGAACAGATTCTGGGGCGGCCTTCCAATAAAGACGAGAAAATCCTTTGTAGACGGGATTTCCCTCATATGTAACCATGAAAAATGAAGAAAAACCCCTTGTAGACAGGATTTCCCTCATATGTAATCATGATTTTGATCTTAATAAAATTATCTTTCTTCTCTGCATATGATCGTTTTGCCATACGTTGCTGTGAAGTCTAAATATATGTAGCTTCGACACGTCTGATTCTTTACGCCGACTCTGTTTAGAAAGAGTGCTAGGTCATGTCCTTTTGCGCATAGCGAATAGTCTATAGAACGCTGTTGAGCATTTTGAACATTTAGAACTGTCCTGCTGCTAGGACTGAGGAACCGCGTAGAGCTCTGAACTGTTGATTTTACTTCTGATGAACAGAATTTTTGTTCAGACTTTGTCTTCAAGAATGATTTCTCAAAAAATCCCTTGGAACAGGGTCGAAGAATGGCTGTCAACTGAGTTGCCATCTTGATAGACGAGATATTCAGACTGGAGTCTGGATGAACTTCGAATCGACCCATGAAGAAGAGTAATTTTTTAATGTAGAACTCTGTATACTTCGGGTACTTGGGATATCTTGAGGTCAAGAACGAGTATCTTCTGTGTGAACTCTCTGCAATTGACCGCTTTGAGGACCGTTCAGATGTACGCATAATCTGGCCGGCGTATCTTTCAGATTTGCGGGAAGTCGTGGAGCGTGAAATCATTAGTTTGTAGCCTCTGAGCATAAACTAAACACCATCGAGCGTGAAATCATAGACTTGTGGTTCCTGAGCGTGAAATCGTAGGTTTGTAGCCTCTCGAGCATAAAAGCTACTGAGCACAAAGGCATCTGGGCATAAAAACTTGACTTGTAGCCGTCGAACGTAAAGCCGTAGATTCGTAGCTGTCGAGCGTAGAAAGCTCCTTAGCATAGAATTGTAGATTTGTAGCTTCTGAGAAGAAAATTTCTCCGAGCGTAAAGTTACGGATCTGTTGCTTCTGAGCGTAAACTAAGCGCCACCGAGCGTGAGATCATCGATTTGGTATCTGCTGAGCGTAAAGTCGTAGGTTTGTAGCCTCTCGAGCATAAAAGCTATCGAGCATAAAGGCATCCGGGCGTAAAACCATAGACTTATAGCTTACGAGCGTAAAACCGTAGATCTGCTGCTTTCGAGCGTAGAAAGCTCCTTAGCGTAGGAACCGCTGACCTGCTTTGCGCGAAAAACTTTTCGAATTCGCTGACTGTCCGCCTTCTCTGAATAATAGGCTGACGTAGGACCCAATCATAACCAAATATTAATTGTGAGATTTGGTTGGGGTTTCGAGGAGTCCGTCCGAGGATTCGAGGAGTCGACCCGAACTCTATATATATCCCAAGCTTTTGAGAGAAAAAACTTTTCATCCGTCTTCTGCGAAAGAGAGCCTTCGACTGTTTGAGTTTTCCTCTCGTTCTTTCTTCGGGCACTCCGAGTTTTCAGAAATGGCGCCGAAGCAAATCCCCTCCGCTAAGGGAAAGAGTATAGGTTCTTCTTCTCGTTCTTCTGCCCCAGCGAGAGAGTCTTCGGTCGGGCAAGGTGAACGTTCTTCTGAGCGAAGTATCCTGCCGACGAGTATCACACCTGGCCTTAGAGGTAGAGCCTTTGGGATGACAAAGAATGACGAAAAATCCTTTGCACACGTTGAACGTGATCGTGCTAGGTCGTCTTCTGTGCTGATAGCCTCTTTGAGGAAGATGACGCACGGAGACGTTTTCATCTTTTACGCCCACATTTCTAATGTGCCAGCGTAAAAACTCCATATTTTTTGCAGTTTTGAGCGTAAAAAGCTCTGACTGCCGAAAACTTGGTGTATAGTATAAAATTTTAGTTTTACGCTTGTGGATGGGACCTCCGGCGTAATAACTAGAATTTTGGCAGTCTGGCGTAAAGCACGGATTATATACCGCCGATTACGCTTCTGGATGTGACTTCCGGCGTAAAATGACCAAATTTTATACAGTCTTGGCGTAAAGCACAGACTGTCATTTCTTGGTCTTTATGTTGCAAGATTTGTAATAATATATTTTCTTTGCACTTTTGCAGTTAACTTGCATGAGTCTCCACTGGCCGAGGTGAAGGGTTCCGTTGCCGGGATGCTGCACTCAAACTATCTGGAGGATCTGTCCCACGTAACATTTCCTATCTCCGGACCCCAGTATCCTGAAGGAAGGGAGATCTTGATCTCGGCTCAGGGCGAGCGGACGTTGCTGAACATGATCAACGGGGAGCCCCTGACGTACATAGACAGGGACCAGTACATCAAGCCGGCTTTTCTCTTTGGGGACATGATTGACAAACGGTCCCAGACGAAGCCCAAGAGAGAACCCTAGGTTTTCCCCCCGAGAGTGTGATCTTGTATCTGCCAACGATGCCGAGAGATTATCCCATCTCGGCTTTCTCCCATGCTACACATCCCAGGAGGATGTCGTGGACGCTGACTCCCGATCTTCACGGCAAGCCGGGGAAGATCTTTCATCTAAAAGGAGCTGACCAGGGGTCGTTTGTCAGCCGTCCTTCCGGCGTCGTGACAATGTTCAGGGGACTGTGCCCGGGCAGCGTCCCGAGTGAAGACAGTTCAGTGATCTAGCCGGTCCAATTGCCGACTTTCTGCAACAACTTCATGGGGCGAGGGGGTGTATACCCCAAGGAGAATCCTCGGTGTAATGGGTGGATCACCCCAACAAACCTCCGATGGGCTTGCCTAGTTGACTGGGCCTTGAAGCATTTTCGGAGAGAGCTGGAGGGCATTGGACTGTATGCTGCTGTGAGTGCGACGAGTGTCGGGTTGCCTCCCAACCCTAACATGTTTCTGGCACTGATGGAGCGATATATTTCGCTCACCGGGACCTTCGCCACTCCACTGGGGGAGTTGGGGTTGGCCCTCCATGAGATGGCAGTGATCTCGAGAATACCGATGGGGGATACCCCATATGAAGAGTATGTTCCCACCAACCGGGAGTTGGAGGACTCGGACCCTCGGGTTGTGGAGGTGTATCAAGAGCTGATGTGCCACTACTTCGCGTGCACCACTTTTTATGATGAGCCTTCTGATTTGGCTCACACCACTAAGTAGATGTCCTACCTCTTCTTCCACCGGGCCAGGGCCGCCAAGTCGGAGAAAGTTTCGGGGGGCAAGAATGAGCCCGTGAACTGTTTGGGCGTGCTCAGTGCCCAGGTCGTCGAGGATCTTATGGAGGACGCTAAAGCTCCAGATCAGATTCTCAATGACGGGGTAGGAAAGTATCCTGAAGGCACTAAGGCCTACAGTTACTTGAGGCGCTGCCGCAGGCCTCTGTCTAAGGAAGCCCGGCTGGCTGCCTTTCTCTCCATATGGCTGCGTCGAGTAGTGGTGCCTGGTATCACGTCCGCGGACCGCATTCACCGGAATATCATGTGGCCTGCCGTGCGTCTGGTGTTCGGGGCAAGACTGGGCTTGTTTCCTGCCATGGTGTGCCATATACAGGCTGGCCTGAGAGCCATGACTGATGGACTGCTCGTCGATGAAGCTCGGTGTGATAGCTTTCCTAGGGTAGAATTACCATACCTGTACTTGATGGGATGGTTAATTCTTCACAAACCCCGGGTGATGTCTCCCGGCCCTGGTAGTAGCTCGGGGGGTAGTTTCTTGCTGAACTACAAGGACTCTCCCTGGAACGTAAACACAGTTTTATACTGTCGGCTGGTGCTGAGCCTCAGTCATGGCTGGAAGCTCCTCTGCACTGTCCCCTCTGTACATCGCAATCAGTCGGGAATTAGGCTTGAGGATTTAGGTGGAGAGAAGACCAATCTTTCTCTGGAAGCTTTTAATTGGTTGGTCTGCATCAGACCCTCCCATTTGCTGTACAGGAGCGAAGATCATTGCTTCTTCGAGCCCTACTTGCCTAGTCGGTTTGCCAGGCAGTTTGGGTACGATCAGTTGCACGTGGGCAATGTCATCACCAGCTTCAGGTCCAGGGGCGGACTCATTGATGGAGCCAGAGGATGGTAATATTTTATCATGGGTTGCACGGGAGCAGTCTTTATCGTGCCGATCGTCACACTCTCCACGGAGCTGCGCATCCTCCATTCGTATGCCCAGTTCTACATGGCGATCAATACCTTCTATCGCAATTTTGACATGCGTGGAAGCTTTAGGTGTCACGACCCGCACCCGGAATTTGGGCATGAGTCGTGGGTACGTCCAGCCTACGCCGCAGCATCGGCGGTAGAACGCTGTCTAGGTCACAACATAGTATATCCTGTCAATAGTCTCAACTCCGTACGGAGGACAATGATAAAATAAACCACAGTTCTATAATATACTCAATCACAGCTATAAGAATAATGGCACGACGAGAACTGAAAAGAGTTCTAATAAAACCATCCACAATAAGTCCAACTCAAACCTGGGTCTAAATGACCTCACAAAGTCACAATTAAAATAAATACATCTCAGTCTCAGTCTCAGTCTAAAGCAATAAATGCAGAAAAATAATCTAAGCATGGGCAGGCATGTTCTCCTCTAGGGTAGGCACCTCCTCTAGGATTTCTGGGGTGAAATCCTCCTCTATTCCTGGACCGTAATGAGTAGGGCAAAAGTCCTCCAGGTTCTCTGAAAATGTTGTTATCCAGTCAGGATTGGAGCGAAGCACAAGCACTAACAGCAGTTTCATTAAATTGACAAAATCTATAAACAGTGTAAGAGATACAAGATGGAAATAAAAGCTGAACATGTGAAGTACTGGAGAAATGAAATAGACAATAAAGCATCTAGCAATGAGCAATAAATAGTGAATGCTAGAACAGGTAAATCTGAATAGAGATAAAACATCTAGCTAAGTATTTGAAATATTAGTTTATTATGTGATCGGCTTGGGACTGGATCAGGCTGGTTATATATGATTAGCTATGATTCTTTTAGGTCAGGCTAACCGCATGGTTAGCTATGGTGCATATAATGGTCAGGCTAATCATATATAACAGCTATGGAGCATATAAGTGGTCAGGCCGCACCCGACGTGAGAAGTGGGGTGAGCTATGGTGCATATAAATGTTTGGATATGATCACATAATCTACTAATAGTTCCCCATCCCCCAGCTAGCACGATGGATTCCAACCACGACTCCTCGTGATGGGGATCTAGGGTGCTAACCCGTGTATCCATAGTGTCGGAATCAAGTATGAAATACACTACAATTTATAGAAGTAATCAACAATGAAAACTGTCAGAGAATGTACTCGCCTGTGGTCCTGAGCAAGGTGTGAGGATCGAGGTCCAAAATGGAATCACAATGACCTATTTATGGAAATTCAATGTTAATTAATGAATTAAAAGAATAACATGCTTAACAATTTAAAAAAATGAGGTTTCTAGGTCATGTCTAAGGTTTACTGGTCAATACTAGGTCCAACTGAGTCAATTGGTCTAATTTTGCTACTAACTAGCTATTCTAGGTATTTACCTAAGTTTCTAAGTCCATACTAGCTTATTACTACTAATACTAGATACTAGATACTAGATACTATATATAAAACTCATTTTAATTAGTACAAAGTTAATACCTTAAATATATAGCATACTTTAACTAGATGCTCATAATACTTAACATTTGCTTAGCTAAAACCCCATATAGTTGTAACTACAGTTCAGTTTTGAACTGACTGTGTACAACCACCTACTGCACTACACTTCCCTCTGAAATTTACTGATACTAAAACCCTGCACAAAATCCCCTTGCACTCAGACACCCACTGAAACACAGGTTCTGAAATACACACACACACACACACACAGCCACAATAATACACTGCACACAACCCTTATCTAACTGATACTCACACTAGTTCCACATTGGCACACACTGAAATCTGGAATTTCCCCAAATCTCACACATCATAACTCCCTCACATGTACATATGCATATGACATAAACATCAATTAAAACCCCCAACTCCTTAACTGATACTTGACTGCACAATGAATTTCTGCTCACAGCTCACACATAGATACATCCCCTGTTCACTGCACACAGCCAAATCACATAGGTTCTAGTTTAACTCACACAGCTACATGTAAACCTACACACAGTGCTGAATTCTACACTGCCTGATACTCCACACACAGTACATAACACCCAGATTTGGGATACACACACACAGACACAGTACAGAAGCTAATTCCTGATATACTACACCCAATTCACACAGGTTATATTGAAGTTGAAATAACCTGGGCACTGACACTAGTATACACCCACACACAGTTAACCTTTCACACAGTGCACAATACAGGTACACCTACACTGGACTCTCACAGCCACACATCTATCCACTGTCCATACACAAGAAAAATCCCTCACAAACACATGTACACATACATACTGATACTCACTGAACTTAACCAACCTCACTCAGAGTTACACACAGTTTTGCCCAACTGAAACCTCACTGCTGATACATTACAATGCTGATACCTCACAGTTCTCTCACTCACATTTCCTGCCACATAGCTCACTCACTGGCACCTACACCCTAACACTAATGCCCCTCACATAATCTACACACTAACCTGGAAATTTCTGAGAACACACCCTATATCCTAACTCCAAACACACAGAAATTCCCATAGGTAATATTTCCTAGTTTCACACTGCTGTGATCAAATCAATGCACATAGTGCACTGAAACACTTCCCTCATCTCACCTGTGCTCGAGTACCCCTGGAGTTACCTACACATACAGACATATACACCCAGATTTCTGGGATGGACTGATACCCACACACACATTTACTACCTACTGATACATAAACCTCACAACCCATTCCCCAATACTGAGACATACACGTTCAGTTTAACAGATACTTAAACCCCCCAGCTATACTCCCAACCCGACTGCTCCCAGAATTTCTCCATCGATGTACACACAACCTATTAGCAACACAAATACATTCATGTATATAGTTCATATATCAATTATGCAGAAATTGAATAAGCTAGATAGGTAAGTTCCTACTAGACATTTCATCGAACACCAGAAATGCAGAAAAACAGATCCCACAATATTACTCATGAACCCAACATAAAACCCTAAAACTCGGGTTCAACCCACTCCCTGTGAGATGAAATCAGTCTACCTACAATACCTAGGGTTAGGGTTCCTGTTAATTGGGGAAAACCAAAAGAAATTCATCAAAACCCTAGATCTCCTAGGTTTTACCTGCAAAAATCCCTAAAATTCGAATCTACACAGCCAGGGGTGTTTCCTAATGGCCATTACCATCTAAAACAGGAATTAAAGGAATAAAACTAGAGTTTTACCTGCAGGGAAGGTTCTTCTATGAAAGTTCTTCCTTCCCGAGTTTCCTTGACCCAAGTTTCCTGATTTCCTTGCTTTGGAGGAGGAGAGAATGGAACCTAGGGTTAGGGTTTCGAATTTTTGGAGAGGGGAGATGGTATCTCTTGTGGAGGCTAGGGTTTCTCCTGTCTATATGAAGGATGGCTTTGTGAGAAGCTTCCTTTATATATAAACCTAGTTCTAGGGTTTCCTTGCACAGCTTTAGGTTTAAACCTTTATGTTAAGTCATGTAGGACCTAATAGTCTCAGGTTAAGTCAGTCTAGGGTTTTGAGGGTTCACCCTAATCTTAAAATTCTAGGGTTTTGCTAGAATAGGGTTTACACAATTAGGGTTTGGTCATTAGGGTTTGCCCTAATGCGCTCTAGGGTTTACCTTAAACCAAATATCACTAATAATAATATAATTAGTTTATAAAACTCAGCAATTAATTAAATACATAAATTTTAAAAAATAGTTAAATTACAGAAATGCCCTTATATGGAAAAGTGGTAGTGACAAGTCTACCCTCCTAAAAGAAATTTCGTCCTCGAAATTGGACTGAACTACAACAAGAATGAAATCAGAAAAGGAATATACCTCAAGTCTGGAAGAGATAAGGGTATTGCTCGCGCATTTCATCTTCTCTCTCCCAGGTTGACTCCCCTGGAGAGTGATGTCTCCATGCAACACGAACCAAGGGAATAGTTTGGTTCCGCAACACCTTCTCTCTGCGGTCCAAGATCTCTACGGGCTGCTCAGGGTAGCTGAGCGTTGGACCAACCTCAATCTCCGAGTGATCAAGTACGTGACTAGGGTCGGCCACGTACCGTCTCAGCTGCGACACGTGAAACACATTATGCACTCCCTCCAATGCAGGCGGCAAGTCCAGTCTATATGCCACTGCACCTACCCTCGCCAGAATACCGAAGGGTCCGATGTAGCGTGGGCTAAGCTTCCCGCCTCTGCCAAAACGAATCGTTCCACGCGTCGGAGAAATCCGTAGGAAAACTAGATCGCCAACCTAACACAAAAATAGTCTCAACACGCAGTCTAAACAAACAAACAAACACAACCAGAAAACAATAATCTATACCTGAAACTCAAGGGGTCTACGGTGGCTGTCGGCCCAATGCCGCTGTCTGTCCTGCGCCACTCGCAGTCTGTCTCTGATGAGTTTCACCTTTTCTGCTGCATCCACGACCATTTCTGGTCCTAGCAAGGCTCTCTCTCCAACGTCATCCCACGATAGCGGTGTACGACACCTTCGTCCATAAAGAGCCTCAAATGGTGACATCTCGATGCTGGCCTGGTAGCTGTTATTGTAAGCAAACTCTACCAGGTGCAGATGATCCTCCCAAGAACCTCCGAGATCTAAAACGCAAGTGCGTAGCATATCCTCAAGAGTCTGAATAGTCCTTTCAGACTGCCCGTCTGTCTGGGGGTGATATGCGGTACTGAACTTGAGCTGAGTGCCCAAGCTAGCCTGTAGACTCCTCCAGAAATGGGAAGTGAAACGACTATCCCGATCTGAGACGATGCTCACAGGAACTCCATGAATCCTAACAATCTGTCGCACGTACATCTCTGCTAGCTTCTCTGTCGACGTGCCCACCTTGAAAGGTAAGAAATGGGCTGATTTGGTCAACCTGTCCACGATGACCCAAATCGCGTCCTTCCCTCCTGGAGAACGGGGAAGCCCTGAAACGAAATCCATGGTCACGTGCTCCCATTTCCATTCTGGAATCGGTAAAGGTTGAAGCAAACCTCCTGGCCTCTGCCGGTCTGCCTTTACCTGCTGGCACACTAGACACCGAGATACGAAGCGTGCTACCTCGCGCTTCATTCCATACCACCATACGTGCTCCCTCAAGTCTCGATATATCTTGTTGGCACCGGGATGCATCGAGTACTGAGAGCGGTGTGCCTCCTGCAAAACCTCCTCGCGCAGCTCCCCGCTAGGCACACATATCTTCGTGCCGTGCCGTAGAGAACCATCATCTGCGATAGTGAAGTCGTCCGACAATCCCATCTGAACCTGTGCTCTGATACTCCTCAGAGTCTCATCATCGTACTGCGCAGCTCTGATCCTGTCCATCAGTTCGGACTGTATCTGTAATCCCCACATCTGGATCTCAGTACCGGGAACTAACACCTCAATCTCCAAGCTTTCCAGATCAGCCAACAAATGCCTATCTGTCGTCAAGTACATAGCCATCGGATACCTGCTCAAGGCATCGGCGACTACGTTAGCCTTCCCTGGATGGTACTGCAATGAGATGTCAAAGTCCTTCATCAACTCCAACCACCTCCTCTGTCTCATGTTCAGCTTCTTCTGTGTGAATACGTACTTTAAGCTCTTGTGGTCTGTGAAGATCTCCACACGCTCTCCGTACAAGTAATGTTTCCACAGCTTTAGAGCGAAAATAACTGCTGCCAACTCTAAGTCGTGGGTGGGATAATTCTTTTCATGAGGGCGTAACTGCCTGGAAGCATAGGCAATTACCTTCCCGTGCTGCTGAAGAACACATCCCAGACCCTTCCCTGAAGCATCACTGTAGATGGTGAAACCGCCTGACCCTGATGGCAACGTCAAAATTGGGGCTGTCGTCAACCTCTTCTTCAGCTCATCAAATGCAGCCTGGCACTCCTCCGTCCACACAAAATCCACATCCTTCCTAGTCAGTCTGGTCATTGGCGCTGCAATCTTGGAGAAGTCTTGTACAAACCTCTTGTAATATCCTGCTAGCCCGAGAAAACTCCTGATCTCAGCTACCGAACTGGGGGTAGCCCACGACTCTACTGCCTCGATCTTCTGTGGGTTAACCGAGATTCCGTCACCCGATACCACATGCCCAAGAAATTCAACCTTGTCAAGGAAAAATTCACACTTAGAGAGTTTCCCGTACAGCTTCTCCCTCCTGAGAGTCTCTAAGACCAATCTCAGGTGCTCTTCGTGCTCCTCCGGGGTCTTGGAATACACAAGAATATCATCGATGAACACCACCACGAACTTGTCAAGGTACTGGTGGAACACCTTGTTCATCAAGTTCATGAATACTGCCGGTGCATTGGTTAAACCAAATGGCATCACCAGAAACTCAAACTGGCCATATCTGGTCCGAAAAGCTGTCTTCGGCATGTCTTCTTTCTTTACCTTCACCTGGTGATAGCCTGACCTCAAATCAATCTTTGAAAACACCCTCGCCCCGCTCAACTGGTCGAAAAGATCATCTATCCTCGGCAGCGGGTACTTGTTCTTGATAGTGATATTGTTCAAAGCTCTATAATCAATGCACATGCGCACCGTGCCGTCCTTCTTCGGTACGAACAATACCGGAGCTCCCCATGGTGATGAACTGGATTTGATGAAACCCTTGTCCTGCAGCTCCTCGACTTGCTTCTTCAGTTCTGCCAGCTCGCTGTTGTTGACTCTATAGACATGTTGTGAAATGGGCTCCGCTCCTGGAACCAAGTCTATAGAGAATTCAACATCTCTGTCTGGCGGCAAGCCTGGCAACTCTTCTGGAAATACATCCAGGAACTCCGCTATCAGAGGATGTGGCAACTCCTCTTCTTCCGCCCTGGCTCCGCAAAATGTGCTCCTGCTCTGCTCCGCTGCTGCTCTGACGACCTCAAACTCCGGCTCTCCTGGTGGTCTAAACAATACTCTGCCTCTATAACAATCTATAGTAGCATGATGCCTGCTCAACCAGTCCATTCCGAGTACAATATCGTACCCCGAAAGTGGCATGACGAGTAAGCTCACGCTCAAGTCTCGGCCTCCTACTGACACTCTCCGGTCCTTGCAGTGATCACGGACTAGGATAATACCTCCACCAGTCATGATCTTGCAAGTCCTAGCTAATGGTTTTGTGTCTAAATGATGTCGAAGTGCATATGATACAGACACAAAACTATGGGAAGCGCCAGAGTCGAATAAGGTAAATGCAGGAATACAATCGAGAAGAACCGAACCTGTGATCAAGTCTCCTGCTGGCTCGATCTCCTCGACTGCCATGGCGTATGCTCGCCCCTGGGGTGCACCTCTCTGCTGCTGATGCTGGGCGAACTTCTGATTTTGCGGTGGAAGTGGTCCCCTCTGTTGTTGGCCTCCTGGTACGGTAGGTACCCTGCCTGGTCCTCTCTGGGCGGCTGCTCCACCCTGACCTGGACGAGTCCGAATGGTAGGGCAATCCCTCAGCTGATGTGTCGTCGATCCGCAGGACAAACATGAGCCCAATCTATGCCTGCAGATATCTCTAGTATGTCCCATCTTCCCGCAGTACGCACACTGGATGGCGGGCTGAGTCTGCCTCTGCTGCTGTTGCTGAACCTGCCCTCGAGCTGGTGCCTGGTGCTGTTGCTGAAAGTGCCTCTGCTGCTGCTGAAAGTGTGGACGCTTGCCTGTTCCCGCACTACTGTTTGCCCCTCCGGTAACATCGCGTCCCCTCTTGGGCCTGAGGTCCAAGTCATCCTCGGCTACTTGGGCATCCATCAATATGCCCTCGTAGGTAGCTGTGCGACGTCCCGACGTGCGAGACTTGATCTCTCTTGTCAGCCCCTTTCTGAATTTCCGGGCCCTGTCCCCCGGATCTCTAATCATCGATGGCGCAAAGCGGCTCAGGCGGGAAAACTCCGCGGCATATTCGTCGACGGACGAGCTCCCCTGGGCTAAGTCATGGAACTGACTCTCCAAAGCTCCCAGGGCGACATCAGGAAAGAAATTTTCTTTGAAGAGCTCCTTGAAAGCCTCCCAAGTGAGTCCCCCGCGCAAGAGTCTCGGCTCCGTGCGAAACCACGTCAAGGCAATGTCGAACATCTGGCTGCCAGCGGCCTCGATCTTGAGCGCCTCTGGAATCTGCGCCAAACGCAAGTTCCTCTCGATGTCCTCTAGCCAATCATCGGCGTAGAGTATCCCTTCTGTCCCCTTGAACTCCCGAGGCATCATCCTCTTGAAGTCCACAATGGTGCCCGGCCTCTGTTGTTGCTGACCAGGTTGTTGCTGCTGCTGAGTGACTCTCTCCACAGCTTGGAGAGCCACTTGGTGAGCATTCTCCATGTTCACCCTCATCATCTCTGTCTGGGCCTGATGTGCCTCAGCCTGCACTCTCTGGGCCTCTGCCGACGTCCTCTGGGCATCGACCATGCCCTGTATCAAAGCGAACATCTGTGCCCCATCGACGGGCACACCTCCTGGATGCTGAGCTGGTGGTGGTGGAGGTGGTGGTGCCGTCGTAGCTGTGGGGACCCTCTGAACTGGTGGTGGAGGACCCCCGAATGCTGCAGACACTCCCACCTGTCCTGGAGATGTAGGAGGTGCTGCTGATGTCTGTCCGGCAGCGCGAGAGGTGGCAGACCTCTCTGAATCTGCTGCTCCGAGTCTCTGGGACCTTCTTGGCGGCATCCTGAAGACAGACCGAAAGATTCAATTAAGGCAATAGGTATGATATCAAGGAAGGACAGAAAAATTTCTAAAGGAATTAATCATGAAGAATAGTATCATAAGAATCAGAATTCCCTAATTGTGATTGAGCATGTCCTTGGCCTAATTCCTATTTCCCAAAACAGGCTCGTAGTAATACTCTAAGCGAGCACCACTACGATATCACTCTAATCTGAATCTAAGACTAGACTACAGACTGGACCTGCATGGGCCACCACTAAAACGTGTCACGACCCGCACCCGGAATTTGGGCATGAGTCGTGGGTACGTCCAGCCTACGCCGCAGCATCGGCGGTAGAACGCTGTCTAGGTCACAACATAGTATATCCTGTCAATAGTCTCAACTCCGTACGGAGGACAATGATAAAATAAACCACAGTTCTATAATATACTCTATCACAGCTATAAGAATAATGGCACGACGAGAACTGAAAAGAGTTCTAATAAAACCATCCACAATAAGTCCAACTCAAACCTGGGTCTAAATGACCTCACAAAGTCACAATTAAAATAAATACATCTCAGTCTCAGTCTCAGTCTAAAGCAATAAATGCAGAAAAATAATCTAAGCATGGGCAGGCATGTTCTCCTCTAGGGTAGGCACCTCCTCTGGGATTTCTGGGGTGAAATCCTCCTCTATTCCTGGACCGTAATGAGTAGGGCAAAAGTCCTCCAGGTTCTCTGAAAATGTTGTTATCCAGTCAGGATTGGAGCGAAGCACAAGCACTAACAGCAGTTTCATTAAATTGACAAAATCTATAAACAGTGTAAGAGATACAAGATGGAAATAAAAGCTGAACATGTGAAGTACTGGAGAAATGAAATAGACAATAAAGCATCTAGCAATGAGCAATAAATAGTGAATGCTAGAACAGGTAAATCTGAATAGAGATAAAACATCTAGCTAAGTGTTTGAAATATTAGTTTATTATGTGATCGGCTTGGGACTGGATCAGGCTGGTTATATATGATTAGCTATGATTCTTTTAGGTCAGGCTAACCGCATGGTTAGCTATGGTGCATATAATGGTCAGGCTAATCATATATAACAGCTATGGAGCATATAAGTGGTCAGGCCGCACCCGACGTGAGAAGTGGGGTGAGCTATGGTGCATATAAATGTTTGGATATGATCACATAATCTACTAATAGTTCCCCATCCCCCAGCTAGCACGATGGATTCCAACCACGACTCATCGTGATGGGGATCTAGGGTGCTAACCCGTGTATCCATAGTGTCGGAATCAAGTATGAAATACACTACAATTTATAGAAGTAATCAACAATGAAAACTGTCAGAGAATGTACTCGCCTGTGGTCCTGAGCAAGGTGTGAGGATCGAGGTCCAAAATGGAATCACAATGACCTATTTATGGAAATTCAATGTTAATTAATGAATTAAAAGAATAACATGCTTAACAATTTAAAAAAATGAGGTTTCTAGGTCATGTCTAAGGTTTACTGGTCAATACTAGGTCCACTGAGTCAATTGGTCTAATTTTGCTACTAACTAGCTATTCTAGGTATTTACCTAAGTTTCTAAGTCCATACTAGCTTATTACTACTAATACTAGATACTAGATACTAGATACTATATATAAAACTCATTTTAATTAGTACAAAGTTAATACCTTAAATATATAGCATACTTTAACTAGATGCTCATAATACTTAACATTTGCTTAGCTAAAACCCCATATAGTTGTAACTACAGTTCAGTTTTGAACTGACTGTGTACAACCACCTACTGTACTACACTTCCCTCTGAAATTTACTGATACTAAAACCCTGCACAAAATCCCCTTGCACTCAGACACCCACTGAAACACAGGTTCTGAAATACACACACACACACACACACAGCCACAATAATACACTGCACACAACCCTTATCTAACTGATACTCACACTAGTTCCACATTGGCACACACTGAAATCTGGAATTTCCCCAAATCTCACACATCATAACTCCCTCACATGTACATATGCATATGACATAAACATCAATTAAAACCCCCAACTCCTTAACTGATACTTGACTGCACAATGAATTTCTGCTCACAGCTCACACATAGATACATCCCCTGTTCACTGCACACAGCCAAATCACATAGGTTCTAGTTTAACTCACACAGCTACATGTAAACCTACACACAGTGCTGAATTCTACACTGCCTGATACTCCACACACAGTACATAACACCCAGATTTGGGATACACATACACAGACACAGTACAGAAGCTAATTCCTGATATACTACACCCAATTCACACAGGTTATATTGAAGTTGAAATAACCTGGGCACTGACACTAGTATACACCCACACACAGTTAACCTTTCACACAGTGCACAATACAGGTACACCTACACTGGACTCTCACAGCCACACATCTATCCACTGTCCATACACAAGAAAAATCCCTCACAAATACATGTACACATACATACTGATACTCACTGAACTTAACCAACCTCACTCAGAGTTACACACAGTTTTGCCTAACTGAAACCTCACTGCTGATACATTACAATGCTGATACCTCACAGTTCTCTCACTCACATTTTCTGCCACATAGCTCACTCACTGGCACCTACACCCTAACACTAATGCCCCTCACATAATCTACATACTAACCTGGAAATTTCTGAGAACACACCCTATATCCTAACTCCAAACACACAGAAATTCCCATAGGTAATATTTCCTAGTTTCACACTGCTGTGATCAAATCAATGCACATAGTGCACTGAAACACTTCCCTCATCTCACCTGTGCTCGAGTACCCCTGGAGTTACCTACACATACAGACATATACACCCAGATTTCTAGGATGGACTGATACCCACACACACATTTACTACCTACTGATACATAAACCTCACAACCCATTCCCCAATACTGAGACATACACGTTCAGTTTAACAGATACTTAAACCCCCCAGCTATACTCCCAACCCGACTGCTCCCAGAATTTCTCCATCGATGTACACACAACCTATTAGCAACACAAATACATTCATGTATATAGTTCATATATCAATTATGCAGAAATTGAATAAGCTAGATAGGTAAGTTCCTACTAGACATTTCATCGAACACCAGAAATACAGAAAAACAGATCCCACAATATTACTCATGAACCCAACATAAAACCCTAAAACTCGGGTTCAACCCACTCCCTGTGAGATGAAATCAGTCTACCTACAATACCTAGGGTTAGGGTTCCTGTTAATTGGGGAAAACCAAACAAAATTCATCAAAACCCTAGATCTCCTAGGTTTTACCTGCAAAAATCTCTAAAATTCGAATCTACACAGCCAGGGGTGTTTCCTAATGGCCATTACCATCTAAAACAGGAATTAAAGGAATAAAACTAGAGTTTTACCTGCAGGGAAGGTTCTTCTATGAAAGTTCTTCCTTCCCGAGTTTCCTTGACCCAAGTTTCCTGATTTCCTTGCTTTGGAGGAGGAGAGAATGGAACCTAGGGTTAGGGTTTCGAATTTTTGGAGAGGGGAGATGGTATCTCTTGTGGAGGCTAGGGTTTCTTCTGTCTATATGAAGGATGGTTTTGTGAGAAGCTTCCTTTATATATAAACCTAGTTCTAGGGTTTCCTTGCACAGCTTTAGGTTTAAACCTTTATGTTAAGTCATGTAGGACCTAATAGTCTCAGGTTAAGTCAGTCTAGGGTTTTGAGGGTTCACCCTAATCTTAAAATTCTAGGGTTTTGCTAGAATAGGGTTTACACAATTAGGGTTTGGTCATTAGGGTTTGCCCTAATGCGCTCTAGGGTTTACCTTAAACCAAATATCACTAATAATAATATAATTAGTTTATAAAACTCAGCAATTAATTAAATACATAAATTTTAAAAAATAGTTAAATTACAGAAATGCCCTTATATGGAAAAGTGGTAGTGACATTAGGGTGCCTTCTCCCAAGCCTGGGGGAAGAGTCGAAGTCCCCTCGATTTCTTCTGATGAGGGTGAGGAGTCCGTCACTCTGGATGAGCCTCTGGTATCGGTGCCGAGGTGTGAAGTGCCTCCGCCTACGGAGGCTTTGGCAGTCTTTGGGAAGCGAAGGGCTCCTGCTTCGAAGCAGAATTCCCCTCGCAAGAGGAAGAAGAAGACGGTTAATCGTTCTCTCCGGATTCCTGGTGTTGAGGCTCCTAGAGAGGATCCTGCTGTCTCCCCTGTTGGGGATGTCTCTTTGATTGGAGGTTCCTCGTCTTTCGGAGAGGGACCCTCAGTTTCGACTGGCGGTGCCGGAGAGCCCCTGCTTGAGTCTGCCGTTGCTGCCACCGCCTCCGGTAGTAGAACGAAATCGCCTGCGTGGTCGAGGCAAATGGGAGAATCTTTCCCTAGACCAGCAACGGATGAGACTCATGCCGTATCCGTGAGGATGCCTGGCGAGATTCCAGCTGACGAACCTCGACCGCGTCTTGTTGAAGGCTCAGTAGAGCACCTGGCGGTGTCAGTGGGCCCACCCCCTTCTCCAGGTATGACAGTTCGCATTGCGTCATTAAGGCATAATTTAGCTACATCGGCTGCAGATGCGACATATATACCGTTGGCTACGGGTAAATGTCATATTTATGTCTCCTCTTTGAAAGATTACCATCATATTGATATCAACTTTCTTGTCTTCTTCTCAGGGGACGGCGTCCACGGGGAGTATAGCGTTGAAGCGCCTTCTGGCTCTGCTCGGGCTCCTGGCGATGATACGGAGGCGCCCGACTTCGAGGAGGAAATATCTTCGGGGGCCAGCTCGCCCGGAGTGGTTTCGTCATCTCAAGAGGAGGACGAACCCGTTATCGTAACCTCGCCTCTCGCGAGTATGACGATGACTTCGACCGTCGTTGTCGCTCCTCCTTCGGTCGTACCACCTGTCGAGGCGGCGGCTGTGGCCACCTCGTCTGCAATCATTCCTGGAGGGGGACTTGCCAATATCGCGGCCATTCCTGGGGTCCAATCGGATCTAGTTGCGCTGACCGAGCAATATACTAGCCTCTTTTACACTAGTTTGAAAACGCTGATATCAATGGTGTTGGCGAAGAATCTAGACTTCGAGCATCTGAAGAAGGCTTCTCAGTTTTCGATCGGGGCGGTCAGGGAGATCTGCGATTCTGGGGTAGCTGACGCCCTGGAGGCGATGGTTAATAGTTTGGAGCAACCTATTAACAAATACTTGCAGCTGGCTCGGGGCAGCCTTGAAGCTGAGGTCTAGGCCAGATACAACCTCATGACTGTGCGGCTTACTAAACAGCTGGAAAGCCTAGATAACTCTATCAAAGCACATAAGCTGGAGATGGATGAAAGAAAAGCTGTCGTGGAGGAGGCTCTTGCTCTTCAGACAAAGTGCCAATCCGAGCATGAAGGGAACGTAGCAAAGGCCCACAAGTTGAAGGAAAAACTCGCTCTGGCAGAGGAGTGGGCTTCTCAGTCGTTGGCAGGTCTAGATGTAGCGACTGGTCGACTGAGCACAGCACGACGGGATCTGGAGCGTGCAGAAGCTGCCCGTGCTGGCTCTCTTCGGGCAAGGGCCGAACTGTCCTTTATGAACAATCCTGAGGCACGGCTGGAGCGGGCCCGCGCTGATGCCTTGGTTTCCAGGAATGAGAGGATAGCTGCACTGGTACAGCTGATTCACGATCTGACCACTCCCCCACAATGATGTACCCTTTCTTCTTTTTGTTTCCCAAATATAATTCTGCTTTTTTTGGGAATAAATAAAGCGAATCTTTTCTGACTCTGTGGACCCATCATTTCGGAATGTAAATAACAGGTTTAGGCGGGAGTGATATCAGAGGTAGTATGGACGTGATAGACTCTCGATAAACTTTTAGCAGGACATATCTATTCAGAGGTCATACGGACATGATAGAATATGACCCAACTAGTTTCGTTCTGGAAGTAGTTTTGTTAGAATTGATATTCTTGCTATATTCCACTTGAGCAGAGGAGGTTAAGCATAGTACCTTTTCAGGAATTTACCGTTGATAGGATCCATTAACAGGTCTCCATTAAGCTGGGCTAACCTGTAAGCGTCGTTTGAGAACGTTGTCTTGATCACATAAGGGCCTTCCCACTTGGGCTGGAATTTGCCTTTACTCCTGTGAGTAAGGATCATCGGCCTTCTTACTGCTAAACCTAGCTCGCCGACTTTGACCACTCTTTTCTTTACTTTATGATTGAAAGCTCTAGAAATGCGTGCTTGGTAGAGCGCGATGTGCTGTTGAGCTTGGAGGCATTTCTCGTCTAATCCTTCTAGCTCTTGAAGCCTTAACAGGTCATTCTTTTCTTGAGTCAGCTCATTAGTCACGGCTATCCTGAGTGACGGGATCTGGATTTCAATGGGGAGAACTACTTCGCTCCCGTAGACCAGTGAAAATGGGGTATAACCTGTCGGTATTCGTACCGTTGTGCGGTATGCCCAGAGACATTCGCCCAGCTTCTCATTCCAATCTCTTTTATTTGAAGAGACAAACTTCTTCAAGAGTTTGATAATGGTTTTATTGAAAGCTTCTGCCATACCATTAGCAGCTAGATAATATGCCGTAGAGCCAATATTATGTATCCAATTTTTATCGCAAAATCGATAAAACGGTTGGCTGATAAACTGAGGCCCATTGTCGTGAATTATCCTCCGGGGTACCCCGAAGCGATAAATGACGTGATGTTTGATGAAGCTGATTACATTAGACGCTTTTACCTCAGCAAGAGGGATCGCCTCTGCCCATTTGGAGAAGTAATCCGTGATGGCCAGTATGAACCGATGACCTTTGGAAGAAGACGGGTGAATAGGACCAATGATATCCATACCCCATGCTTCGAAAGGCCATGATGCAACCGTAGGATGTAGATATTCAGACGGTTGATGTATGAAGTCTGCATGAACCTGACAGGCTCTGCATTGTCTTGCATAGTTGATCGCATCTGCGATCATAGTGGGCCAGTAATAGCCCATTCTCCTGATACGATCCTGTAGCTTAGGACCGGGCTGATGCGCTCCGCACACGCCGTTGTGAGCTTCCCGGATAATCTGCTGTACTTCATCGTCAGAGAGACATCTTAATAGAAGTCCGTCATAGGTCCGACTATATAGGCATTGTGAAGATGCATCGAAGTAGAAGCATAATGATCGTCTTTTGACGGATGCTGCTTCTTTGGGGTCCTCCGGCAAGATTCCATATGCGACAAAATCTATGAAGGGACTTCTCCAGTCTCTTTTAGGGGGATCTGTGTTCACAACGTAGCTGCATTCTACGTAAAAGTTGTTCTTCACACAGAATAAATCTCTGTTAAGAAGGATTACCGAATCCTGCCATCTTATAGGAGTGGCTAAATCCGCAGCTAGACTGACTAGGGCATCAGCTTCCAGATTCTGAGATCGAGGTACATGCTCTAGGAAGAACCCCTTGAATGTCATGGCTATCTCGACCGTTGCTTGGTGATAGGGGATGAGGTCTGGATTCTGGACTTCATATATTCCCCTGACTTGATTGACTATAAGCAGAGAATCACCGAAAGCTTCCAGGGACTCGACCCCCAGCTCTTTGGCGACTTGGAGCCCGATTAGCAGAGCGTTGTACTCTGCCACATTGTTGGAGCATGGCTCGCTAAGAGAATATGCTTGGTAGATGACGAGTTTATCAGGAGTGACCAGGACGATTCCTACCCCTGAAACCATGTTTCCCTTGGGACCAGTCCTGGAGGCGCCGTCGAAGAACAGTTGCCATGCGTCACTTTCCATTGCGGAATTGCATTCTGCAACTTCGTCGGAAATGTCCTCGTATAATTTGGAGGCCTCTGGGATCGGATGAGCAGCTAGGAAGTCGGCCAGCGCTTGGCCTTTGATGGACTTATGCGGGACATATACCATGTCATATGGTGTTAACAGCATCGCCCAAGTCGCGAGTCGGGAATTAAGAGCACTTTGGCTTGCTCATCAGTACTCAAAGAGGGTTGATCCTGGAGATGATATGAATAGTCTGGCCGGTGACATAGTGCCGCGTCTTCTGGATAGCGAACATCAGAGCCAAGCATTCTTTCTCCACTGGGTTGTACCGGTGTTTGGCTCCGACCATCATCCTGCTGAGGTAGTAGATAGCCTGTTCATGCCCCATATCGTTCTTCTGGACGAGAAGAGCTCCTAGCGAATGATCCATCGCTCGAATGTACAGCAAGAACGGTCTTCCCATGACGGGAGGCACCAGAACTGGCGGACTGGTGAGGTAGCGTTTGATATCCCCGAACGCTTGCTGACAGGTTTCGTCCCATATGAAGGATACACCTTTCTTCATGAGATGAGAAAAGGGCTGACATCTCCCCGAGAGGTTGGATATGAACCTCCGGATATAAGCCAGACGGCCTTGAAATCCTCGGAGTTCCCTCAGATTGTGGGGCGGTCGCATTTCTACGATGGCCTGGACTTTGTCAAGGTCCACTTGGATGCCTTTGGCGGTGATGACAAATCCCAGGAATTTGCACTAGATACACCCAAAAAGGACTTCGTAGGGTTCATCTTGAGTTGATGTTGGCGCATTAACTCGAATACCGTCCTCAAGTCTTGAATGTGATCATCTTTGAGGCGGCTCTTGACAACTATGTCGTCCACGAAACATTCTACTGTTTTGCGTAAATGCTCATAGAATATGTTACGCATAGCCCACTGGTATGTAGCCCCAGCGTTCTTCAATCCGAAGGGCATTACCGTATAGCAATATACCCCCAACGGGGTCCGAAAGACAGTGTGCTTCTCATCTTCGGGATGCATCTTGATCTGATTGTATCCTGAGAATCCGTCCATGAAAGACATGCGTTCAAAACCGCAGGTGTTGTCGATCATGATATCCGTGATGGGAAGAGGGAACTCATCCTTGGGGCAGGCTGCATTCAAATCTCGGTAATCGATGCAGATACGTATTTTCCTATTTTTCTTCATGACTGGGACAATTTTGGCGACCCAGTCGGGATGTTGTTCTTCCTGGATGAAACCGCAGGCTATCAACTTCTTGACTTCAGCTTCAATGGCGTCCATCATATCCGGGCGGAACCGGCATTGGTGCTGCTTCACGGGCTTTGAATCGGTCAATATGTTGAGTTTGTGAGTAGCCACCTTTGGGTCAAGGCCCGGCATGTCCTCATAATCCCATGCAAAGACGTCGATATACTCTTTTATCAGCTAGATAACTTCTTCCCTTTCAGCTGGGGAAAGATTGTTACTGATAAATATCGGCTTTGGCGAAAGTTCACCCCCAACATCAACCTGGATAACTTCGTCTTTGGTGGGAGGTTCCCTTTGCTCGAAGCAGAATTCCCACTGCGTATCCATTTGTAGAGCCCAAGCATCATTCTCGAATAGTTTAGATTCTTGTTCGTATGATTCGTAGGGATCCGTCACTACCATATTTACTGGTAATGTTTGCTCGAGAGCACGAGATGAGTCAGAGGGCGACGAGTTGAGATGTCAACCAATGTGATAATCGATAGCCAAAAACTCGGAGAGTTTGTTCAGGGGTGATATGATCATGACAAACCTCTTGGATGCAATTCCATCGGGGATGGAAGTGCATATCTGCTCAGAGGTAATATGGACATGACAGTCTTTGTGGACCTAACACCACTGGCGTACTTAGAGTTAAGTACGGGTGCTAAGTTGAGATGACAACCGATGTGATAATCGATAGCCAAAAACTCGAAGAGTTTGTTCAGAGGTGATATTAACATGACAAACCTCTTGGATGCAATTCCATCGGGGATGGAAGTGCATATCTGCTCAGAGGTAATATGGACATGGCAGTCTTTGTGGACCTAATACCACTGGCGTACTTAGAGTTAAGTACGGGTGCTAAGTTGAGATGACAACCGATATGATAATCGATAGCCAAAAACTCGAAGAGTTTGTTCAGAGGTGATATGAACATGACAAACCTCTTGGATGCAATTCCATCGGGGATGGAAGTGCATATCTGCTCAGAGGTAATATGGACATGGCAGTCTTTTGTGGACCTAACACCACTGGCGTACTTAGAGATAAGTACGGGTGCTAAGTTGAGATGACAACCGATGTGATAATCGATAGCCAAAAACTCAGAGAGTTTGTTCAGAGGTGATATGAACATAACAAACCTCTTGGATGCAATTCCATCGGGGATGGAAGTACATATCTGCTCAGAGGTAATATAGACATGGCAGTCTTTTATGGACCTAACACCACTGGCGTACTTATGACTAAGTACGGGTGTTAAGTGTTGATGGCAACCTACATCAGAAGATAGTGGATGGCCGAAAGTTTATTCAGAGGTAATATGAACAAGACGAACTTTTGATCGTGACTCCTTTGGAGATGGAGGTACACGTCTGCTCAGAGGTGATATGGACATGGCAGTTTTTGTCGACTTAACACTACTGGCGTACTTATGACTGAGTACGGGTGTTAAGTGTTGATGGCAACCTACATCAGAAGATAGTGGATGGCCGAAAGTTTATTCAGAGGTAATATGAACATGACAAACTTTTGATCGTGACTCCTTTGGAAATGGAGGTACACGTCTGCTCAGAGGTGATATGGACATGGCAGTTTTTGTGGACTTAACACTACTGGCGTACTTATGACTAAGTACGGGTTTTAAGTGTTGATGGCAACCTACATCAGAAGATAGTGGATGGCCGAAAGTTTATTCAGAGGTAATATGAACATGACAAACTCTTTGTTCGAACAAGAATTACTGTAGAGTGATTTTTCTTCTGAAGGATCTACTTGGAAGACTTTTGCGGGACTCGTCATCCGGTATTTTTCTGTAGTGATTGTCCCCTTGTTTTATAGATGCAAGGTGATGATCTTGGCATCGATCAACTCCTGTATTCTTCTTTTTAGCACATAGCAGACCCTTGTAGGGTGATGAGTGTACCGATGGAAGAGACAATAATCAGGGTCATCGACTCCGCCGGCCCTCTCAGGGTATCTGATGTCGGGTAGCTGAAGCTTGCGTTCCTCCCTCAATATATTGAAGATTTCAATTATGTCATCTTCTTTGAAGTTGAAAGTCCCTTTTGGTCGTAGGGCTCCTGATGCCCTAGTTTCACTGTCTTCCGGGAAGATTGTCGTCGTTGCATCATCTTCGAATCGTGAGGACATTCTGCCCCTAGACTTGGATGCTGCCTCGTTTTGTCGAGGTGAGTTACCCCCAGACGTGCCGCGGCCTCCGGCTATAGAAATCGATTCGGCAGGAGCCGCCTCTGGTTGTACAGGATTAGATTTTGGAGTTTTGGGTTTTGTAAGAGAAGCAGTATATCCCAACCCGAAACGAGCTTGTTGATGGTGAGAATTACCCCGCAACGGTGTTCGTCTACCTTTTCCATTGTTGAGGCCTTGTTTCAGCTTCAAATCATAACCCATGCTTCGCATAATACTTAATGCTTGCGGGCTATATTGGTGGGTTTGTATCCTGCCAGTTTCAGACTCGCGAGATTCTTCCTGTATGATCGGGGTATCCCGTTTGTAACCGAAGATTATTGGATGTTGATCGTTGCAAGTTGGTGGAATAATAAAGATGGAATCTTCCTGTGGTCCACCTGTTATGACGATATTAGACGTTGACGTATCTTCCCATAAGATCTCCCCGCGTTTGACTGTTAGGGGAACTGAAGTCCGTTTATGACTTTTGTTCTTGCGTTTCTGGATTAGATAATCCCGTAGGCCAGGAGAATTAGAAGAAGAAGATGACGGCTTGTTCCTTCTATTCCCATCAGTGGGCATGCGGAGATTGGACACCATGGTTTTCCCTGTGCCACCTGTGTACAACAGATTGGCCATCTGGGTGGCGGATAATCCCCGGGGAGGGTGTCTTTATAATACCCCGTTCCGCTGAAGCGGACTGCCGTCTCAAACGGCAATCGTGCAACTGTCCCGACCCGCTTTGCCTCAATCGAGAAACAAAGGATATCCAGACTTGTCCCTACAGGAATCCGGCTTGGACTTTCAGAGGCTCGCTCAGACGTATCGCTCTACCGAGGCGAATCATCGCTAAGGTGGGTGGCTACGGTAAACTTGTCTTTGCTTAGCCAGCATACATAAAATCTGGAATATTTATGCTAGTCGCTAGGTGAATCACCCCTGCATGCTAATAAATCCAACGCACCTAGCTAAGGGAATAATCCCAACTTGTACTGCTTGCTAGAAAATAGAAAATGAAATACTGCTTATATTCAGACCCTCGCATGCTAAGTCCCTTAACGGTTTCATCTCTCGGACTACCTTCGGGCCCGAGCAACGTGCCTGCTTACGTTCCTTAGAAACGCATGCTTGTCTGCTTGATTGTTACCGTATTTTCATCCAAACCCCGGGAGACTACTACGTAGTCGTTCCGTGCCTGAACGAACCTGCAAGTATCCGGGACCGCTAGGTCACCAAGGCAGCCCCGAACCAGGGGAATGCATCAAGACAAGTTATTGTACAGAACCAAGATTCAAGTATTCCGTATACTCGTGTACTCGTGTTCCCGTGCACTCGTGTTCTCGTGTTCTAGTGCACGCGTGTTCTCGTGTATCTCGTGTAATCGTGTTGCCTGAGATTGGTTAAATCGTGTTGCCTGAGATTGGTTCACCCTGACTTGTTTGTCGCGGACAACTCGGACCCGAGGTAAGTTCCACGGACGGTCACCGGGGCACTGGGGCCGATCCGGTCCGGATGGAGCTCGTGTGTAGTCTTCGTGTTCGGGACTGGGTAGCTTGCAGCTCATTGTGTACTCTTGTAGCAAGCTATCCTTGTCCCCGGCTACGTCCATAATGGCTTTGCCACCGACCGTGTTCATATAGATAAACTTATTGCATGCTTGCTTGTAAACGAAAGATAAACAATTCATTCTCGCTTAGCGGCTATCCGCGTGCGAGGTACTGTATCGCATTAAGAGCAACTAAACACCTGAACGATCTTGAAATAAGTACTCGTGTTTGCATATGCTTGCCTCCTGAATGTCTATACCTGCCTCTGCTCGAATTTATACTGTTTGCCTCAATGTTTGCCTTGGACAGGGAAGGAGATGGTAAGTTGGTAAGTCTCGCCGTGTTTCCTCTAACATCGCACGGCGCACTGCCCGACACGTTAGGTTATTCAATGTTTGCATGAAACTGATCCTAAGGCAACTAGAAAGACAACTTAATAGTTGTGCACGGAACCTGTATTACGTGTTTGGATTTGTCGAGCGGGCGAGTAGCTTCCCCACCAGTGCATTCAATGTACTAATAATCCACCAGTTTGTACGCAGGGTGCGGGAGAACCTCGTTCGGTGCGGACGCCTCCAACGTGCGTGCTAAGGCGTGGACATCACTCCGAAGCAACGGTGCGTCCGGGACTGAAGCACATATACAAGACATAAGTTGTGAACATCGCCTGACCATCGCCTGTATATTCATTCCACAGTTGTAGTCATTTGGCACGCTTTTACTGTTTCAGAGAGAGAGAGGCTTGAGCGACTTGTAATCTCGGCTATACGCCGCCTGTAATACATGTTTCATATCAATAAAGGGATTACTTACTTGTTTCAATGCTTCCGCTATATTTGTCGACTCAGTGAACCTGTTACCGATCGCTATGCGTTCCTAAACTCCGCTGCACTCGGACAATCTGTGCGACTCTGTGGCTTAGAACTCTTGCCGCCAGCCAATGAACCATGGCCTTGCACGGGTGTGGCTCACGCTCGTGCGGCATCACGCCCGGATGGGTCAAGCGATCGTTCCGCGGGAGCGCTGGCGAGGGTGATTCCCGCCTAGCGGGAACGGCCGATTGCCTGCGGGAGATCGGGGTGTGACATGTTGGTATCAGAGCCTGGCTTCTACGCCTTTGGACTTCGATTCGATATCTCTGTTTCGAAAGCTCGTTCGTGGGTTATGTGCACGCTCTCTCTCAATGCCTCGATGGGATGTTCCAACAATAAGTCTAAATACTTTCAAAATGCGTTTTGAATGTTATGCTTGCTTGTCTGGTTGTATGCTGCGAGTGGCCTTTGTGCCAACCTGTGCGGACCCTTCGAGAGTATCGCTAGTAGCTTGTCCGATTTTTACTAACCCTAAGTTTGGTTGAATGCATCTATTCGAGGGACGCCTTGAACTAGTGCACCATCCAAGACTTAAGAAAAAGGTGAAACTCGAGTGCTAAGACTTCGCTATCACTAAGCTAGTTGACGTGTTCACACTAGAAATGCATGTCGAAGGTGCGCACGATCCAGTCTAAGCGGTATGCTGATTTCGATGCTTGTGCAAGTGAAGATCCAAATGAACAAGTATAAACGACTTGTCTAGGATTGCCTCAACCCTAGATTCCTGCTTGTCCTTAGTAAGTCTCGAGGACGAGACTTTTTCTAAGTTGGGTAGGATGTAATACCCTGTTCCGCTCAAGCGGACTGCCGTCTCAAACGGCAATCGTGCAACTGTCCCGACCCGCTTTGCCTCAATCGAGAAACAAAGGATATCCAGACTTGTCCCTACAGGAATCCGGCTTGGACTTTCAGAGGCTCGCTCAGACGTATCGCTCTACCGAGGCGAATCATCGCTAAGGTGGGTGGCTACGGTGAACTTGTCTTTGCTTAGCCAGCACACATAAAATCTGGAATATTTATGCTAGTCGCTAGGTGAATCACCCCTGCATGCTAATAAATCCAACGCACCTAGCTAAGGGAATAATCCCAACTTGTACTGCTTGCTAGAAAATGGAAAATGAAATACTGCTTATATTCAGACCCTCGCATGCTAAGTCCCTTAACGGTTTCATCTCTCGGACTACCTTCGGGCCCGAGCAACGTGCCTGCTTACGTTCCTTAGAAACGCATGCTTGTATGCTTGATTGTTACCGTATTTTTATCCAAACCCTGGGAGACTACTACGTAGTCGTTCCGTGCCTGAACGAACCTGCAAGTATCCGGGACCGCTAGGTCACCAAGGAAGCCCCGAACCAGGGGAATGCATCAAGACAAGTTATTGTACAGAACCAAGATTCAAGTATTCCGTATACTCGTGTACTCGTGTTCCCGTGCACTCGTGTTCTCGTGTTCTCGTGTTCTAGTGCACGCGTGCTCTCGTGTATCTCGTGTAATCGTGTTGCCTGAGATTGGTTAAATCGTGTTGCCTGAGATTGGTTCACCCTGACTTGTTTGTCGCGGACAACTCGGACCCGAGGTAAGTTCCACGGACGGTCACCGGGGCACTGGGGCCGATCCGGTCCGGATGGAGCTCGTGTGTAGTCTTCGTGTTCGGGACTGGGTAGCTTGCAGCTCATCGTGTACTCTTGTAGCAAGCTATCCTTGTCCCCGGCTACGTCCATAATGGCTTTGCCAGCGACCGTGTTCATATAGATAAACTTATTGCATGCTTGCTTGTAAACGAAAGATAAACAATTCATTCTCGCTTAGCGGCTATCCGTGTGCGAGGCACTGTATCGCATTAAGAGCAACTAAACACCTGAACGATCTTGAAATAAGTACTCGTGTTTGCATATGCTTGCCTCCTAAATGTCTATACCTGCCTCTGCTCGAATTTATACTGTTTGCCTCAATGTTTGCCTTGGACAGGGAAGGAGATGGTAAGTTGGTAAGTCTCGCCGTGTTTCCTCTAACATCGCACGGCGCACTGCCCGACACGTTAGGCTATTCAATGTTTGCATGAAACTGATCCTAAGGCAACTAGAAAGACAACTTAATAGTTATGCACGGAACCTGTATTACGTGTTTGGATTTGTCGAGCGGGCGAGTAGCTTCCCCACCAGTGCATTCAATGTACTGATAATCCACCAGTTTGTACGCAGGGTGCGGGAGAACCTCGTTCGGTGCGGACGCCTCCAACGTGCGTGCTAAGGCGTGGACATCACTCCGAAGCAACGGTGCGTCCGGGACTGAAGCACATATACAAGACATAAGTTGTGAACATCGCCTGACCATCGCCTGTATATTCATTCCACAGTTGTAGCCATTTGGCACGCTTTTACTGTTTCAGAGAGAGAGAGGCTTGAGCGACTTGTAATCTCGGCTATACGCCGCCTGTAATACATGTTTCATATCAATAAAGAGATTACTTACTTGTTTCAATGCTTCCGCTATATTTGTCGACTCAGTGAACCTGTTACCGATCGCTATGCGTTCCTAAACTCCGCTGCACTCGGACAATCTGTGCGACTCTGTGGCTTAGAACTCTTGCCGCCAGCCAATGAACCATGGCCTTGCACGGGTGTGGCTCACGCTCGTGCGGCATCACGCCCGGATGGGTCAAGCGATCGTTCCGCGGGAGCGCTGGCGAGGGTGATTCCCGCCTAGCGGGAACGGCCGATTGCCTGCGGGAGATCGGGGCGTGACATGTATTCGCCTCGGTAGAGTATGTAACGCCCGCTTCACGCCGGCGTTATATATCAAGGTGAGTGGGCAGAACTTCGTTCTCTGATTCTTGCACGCCTTAATAATAACCTGAGTTTTTGCTTGCAATGTTTTCTTAAGAGAATGATAGAACCTGCCTTGCATGTTAATGAACGAACTCACCTAGCTTGTCTTTGAATCAATGCCTGCTTAACGAGAATCCTGAATCGCCTGCTTAGAGTGCATGAATATGTTCACTATCGTCTATGCTTCGAGAGAACCATACTGTGCCTGAACGTGTTCAAGTGATAAGTCGGATTGCCCCGCAACAATGAGTGTATTCTGATGGTTCGTCTCTTCTGCATACTAGAGTTTATTTGATAGTGTTCCATGCATTCGCACGCGGTCGGACAATGGCTATTGGTGGAGAGCTGAACTGCATGTGTCCCGGCTGCTACCATGATAGTGCAAAGCAACCATGAGTCACAGCTGCCTCTAGCATCAGATAAAGAGTCATTGGTATACTGGACTAACCGCTACCGATCCTGAATGCTCGAGGACCGCCCTGCATATAGCTAAGTTATTGTGTTGGCTTGGATAGTGACTGCCCCTAAGAATGTGCATCATGTGTCTAGCTTTGCATCAGACCCTCGAGTCGCACGAGACCCGCTGCGCACACCCTGAAACATGAACGGTTTGCTTGCTTGCATATTCAATATGAAACTCTGTTTCCAAACATGTTTCTAAACAAGTAAATCGACTCTGCTAGAACTGCATGAAACGAACATAGGTAAAACTAGAAAGATCACTAGTAATGTAATGTTTTATAACATGATTACTTAGTGCCTGTTTGAGTGAATGCTTGTTTCTGTTCAGTTGATTATCTAACCAGTACTTGTATAAAGTGCTGACCCACCAACAGTTTACTTGTTCGCAGGTACTGGATCGTCCGAGGGAGCGATAGGCGTGCCACAGTCCCGAAGACCCGGAAATCCTGGTTTCGATTGTTGCCCCGAGAATGCTATCGTATAAGGGGGCATAATGTATGGAACGAACGTGTGCCTTTGCTAAAGGAAACCCAAGTTGCCTCGATTGTCCCGAACACTCAGTTGGCTAATGCATTGCATTACAACAAAGTCCCTTTCCGCTGCTTACTTGATTGATGCAATGATAGCCAACTATCAACTTAAACGATTGGCCTTGCACGGGCGCAACCCCAGGCCCGTGCGGCATCACGTCCCCCGAAAGCTCGAACGGGCCATTCGCTTGGCTCCCTTCCTCCCTCGCACCCGCGGGACGGGCGCGGTGATTCGCGTCCGGCGCGCCGAGGCACGGTGATACGTGTCCGGTTCGTTAATTCTCGGCCGCACGGGGCGGGGCAGGGCGGAGCGGCGGCCCGGGCGGGGCCGGGGCGTGACAGAATGGTATCAGAGCGGAATCGATTCTCTGGCCCAAACCGTTGCTATGACTCTGAGATATTATCGATATGGTTTTGCAAAGAGCGTTCCATACAATAAGTCCATAGATATTCTCAAAGTGCAAAATGTTTCCTGAACTTGAATTGCTTGATTGTTTCGATTGAGTACGGCGAGGGACGGCACTATCGCTACTCGGGATATCGAGAAGTTTATCCTTGAAGTTTCGAGGACAAAACTTTTTGTTGGTTGGTAAGTATGTAACGCCCCGCTTCACGCCGGCGTTATATATCAAGGTGAGTGGGCAGAACTTCGTTCTCTGATTCTTGCACGCCTTAATAATAACCTGAGTTTTTGCTTGCAATATTTTCTTAAGAGAATGATAGAACCTGCCTTGCATGTTAATGAACGAACTCACCTAGCTTGTCTTTGAATCAATGCCTGCTTAACGAGAATCCTGAATCGCCTGCTTAGAGTGCATGAATATGTTCACTATCGTCTATGCTTCGAGAGAACCATACTGTGCCTGAACGTGTTCAAGTGATAAGTCGGATTGCCCCGCAACAATGAGTGTATTCTGATGGTTCGTCTCGTCTGCATACTAGAGTTTATTTGATAGTGTTCCATGCATTCGCACGCGGTCGGACAATGGCTATTGGTGGAGAGCTGAACTGCATGTGTCCCGGATGCTACCATGATAGTGCAAAGCAACCATGAGTCACAGCTGCCTCTAGCATCAGATAAAGAGTCATTGGTATGCTGGACTAACCGCTACCGATCCTGAATACTCGGGGACCGCCCTGCATATAGCTAAGTCATTGTGTTAGCTTGGATAGTGACTGCCCCTAAGAATGTGCATCGTGTGTCTAGCTTTGCATCAGACCCTCGAGTCGCACGAGACACGCTGCGCACACCCTGAAACATGAACGGTTTGCTTGCTTGCATATTCAATATGAAACTCTGTTTCCAAACATGTTTCTAAACAAGTAAATCGACTCTGCTAGAACTGCATGAAACGAACATAGGTAAAACTAGAAAGATCACTAGTAATGTAATGTTTTATAACATGATTACTTAGTGCCTGTTTGAGTGAATGCTTGTTTCTGTTCAGTTGATTATCTCACCAGTACTTGTATAAAGTGCTGACCCACCAACAGTTTACTTGTTCGCATGTACTGGATCGTCCGAGGGAGCGATAGGCGTGCCACAGTCCCGAAGACCCGGAAATCCTGGTTTCGATTGTTGCCCCGATAATGCTATCGTATAAGGGGGCATAATGTATGGAACGAACGTGTGCCTTTGCTAAAGGAAACCCAAGTTGCCTCGATTGTCCCGAACACTCAGTTGGCTAATGCATTGCATTACAACAAAGTCCCTTTCCGCTGCTTACTTGATTGATGCGATGATAGCCAACTATCAACTTAAACGATTGGCCTTGCACGGGCGCAACCCCAGGCCCGTGCGGCATCACGTCCCCCGAAAGCTCGAACGGGCCATTCGCTTGGCTCCCTTCCTCCCTCGCACCCGCGGGACGGGCACGGTGATTCGCGTCCGGCGCGCCGAGGCACGGTGATACGTGTCCGGTTCGTTAATTCCCGGCCGCACGGGGCGGGGCAGGGCGGAGCGGTGGCCCGGGCGGGGCCGGGGCGTGACAGTCTTTCCGCAACCTGAGCTTGCTTTACGCCGTGGGACTTCGCCTGGCGTAATTTGGAGATTTGCTCAGACTGGCGTAAAGCTGAAGAGGTCCTCAGTCGGCCATCGGCTTCCCGTGTAATCCGGAGGGTAGGCAGATTGCTTCCTCGCTGGCGTAAAGGCCGAGAAGTTGAGTACTCTGCCGCTTGCTTTCCCTTGCGGAGGTCACAACGCTCATCTGGTTCCCCATAGAGGTCATATGTTGTCTTGTGCATGGAGCATGATTTGTACTTCCGATTTGGCGCTGAGGCATCATCAGAAGCTTTGTCTATACCGCGCGTAGCAGGAGACTGGTTTCTACGCATAGAGCACAGTGGATACTTCTAGGTTAGCGCTGAGGCTTTGCTCGAAGTTTTGTCTGTACCACGCGTAGCGGGAGACTGGTTTCTACGCGTAGAGCGTAGTGGATACTTCTGGGTTAGCGCTGAGGCTTTGCCCAAAATTTTGTCTATACCGCGCGTAGCGGGAGACTGAATTTTATGTGCGGGGCACGGAGGGAGCGATGCTACAACCTCATTGGTCGGAGAGATCGGAGAGATCGGAGAGTCCACAGGAATGGTAGAGGATGTCTTGGGCATCCAGACCTTGTGCAGCTTCCTGTTGTCTTGAACGGAGAGAGGGTGAGAGCTACCCCCGGTTCGAAGCATGTCTTCATAGGCAGACTGGTCGAATTGGACGACCAGTGTCTTCTTCACGGTTCCTACAGATACCGTATCGTATTGAGCAATTACTTCCTCATCAGAAGAGAAAGATGTCCCCAGCAGAGTCGCCATCTTGTCTATGGTGGAAAACAAAAGAATAAAAATGTATTCAAGATGGGATTTACACGAAACCCGCCTTCTTTGGTTTACAAACAAACTTGTACAATTTGATCCTATACGAGGATGTGGGAGTACAATTTATTTAATCTGGGTAAATATTGCTATAGGTGTCTGATCTGCAGTCGATCACTTTAGCCCTTGGACCACATGATGTTGAAGAAGTGTCGTGGAAGACAGGTAGCAGCTTCGAAGGTTACAAAAGAGGGTGGATGCACGATGCCAAAGTCGTCGATCCCTACTCTTTGCCTGAGCTCCGGATTCTCTCTCTCTCTCTCTCTCTCTCTCTCGACCTCTGGTTCGATCTTTCTCGGAAGTTCGACCTTGGATCTGATATTGGTTTTTTTGACCACTTTTCGACCCTCAATTTCTTCGACCATGGATCTGATATTGGTTTTCTTGACCAATTTCCCGACCTTGTTCCTCATTGATAGAGGTCTCTATTTATAGAGTTTTGGTGACAGTGACCACTCCGTCGGTGTAGAAACCGAGGAGTAGAAAGTACAGCACCCTTTTACACAACGGTTAAAATAACCAATGCCTGCGTATAGATGATCCTTTGAATGAGCATGTGATGCGGGTCCAACTAAGGGACAAAACGCGTATAATCGCTACGAAGATCACGGCGTAGAAGCCACGTAGGTAGGTATCCCTCGTGTAGAAAAGGTGGGCGTAGAAGCCAATGTCAGTCACCATGGCATAGAAGCCAAGTAGGCATAGAAGCCGAAAATAGGCGTAGAAGCCGAGTGGTCATAGAGGCCGAGTGGACGTAGAAGCCGAGTGGTCATAGAGGCCGGGTGGGCGTTGAAGCCGAATGGGCGTAGAAGTTGAGTGAGCACAGGAGCTGAATGGGCGTAGAAGCCGCTGCGTACCGTGCCAGAGTGTTGATGTGGACGTCTTAGCCGAAATTACGGCTTTTGAAGATATAATCAAATCTCTTGCATTAAATGCCGAGATTTGCCACCATCCTGTGCATTAAATACAAAGGCGTGTTCTTGAAGGTTTGCAGCCCTTCTGTGCATCAGTCGCAGGGACGTGCCTCAAGAAACGGTCACCGCTCTGTGCATTAGACGTAGAGACGTGCCTCGAGCAACTGTCATCGCTCTGTGCATTGGACGTAGAGACGTACCTCGAGCCCCGTACGAAGTACAGCTTTTGATGTGGCAGGCGGTTTGTGTTCTACGGATCATAAACAGCTCATGTTTGCCCGTGTAAAATAAGGCAGCGTATCCCTTTGTGCACGTAAAAGCAGTTTACGCAAAGGAGATGGCGGTAAATGACAGCCTGGGTTGCAGTGCTGTGCCATCATTATAGCCGTCGTCTGGGTAGCCGTGCAGTATCCCTTTGTCAGAAGTCCAGACGTCAGGTTCATTGCAGGATCTGACAGGTTCATTGCAGGATCTGACAGGTTCACTTCGGAGAATATGAAGCGTCTCTCGTACACTTCAATGCTGCGTTGAAAGAGGATGGGTTTTACGCCCAGGAGGCGACGAAGAACCCTGTTTACGTTGAAGCATCCTGGACGTACTGCCTTACGCGGATGATCCTTTGAGCTTTATATTTTATGCTGTATTTAGCGGAAAAAGCTCTGTTGCACGCTTTGATGGCTCTGAAGGCCTCTGTTTACGCTGCTCTGCATCAATATGTTGCGTATAGCCATCCCGCATATTTTTTATGCTTCTACACCGCCGAAGACGCATTTCCAGCGCTCAGGTGACTTTTTAGCACGATCAGTCACTTTATTGCCTTTGAGGGCAGCACCATCAGACGATGTCCCAGCACCTACATTCCAGTGGTTGGCTTCACCGATCTAGGTGTGCATTTCTACAGCAGCTTTCGGAGGTGCTCCACCTCTGGTACAGAGGACAGTGCCGACAGTTTCAGGGGATCTTCCACCCCCACCATTAGCAGTTGATCAGACGCAGATATTCATGCTCTTTCAACAGATGATGGAGGTGCAGTAGCGTCAGAGGTCATAAGGCAGAGCATTGAGAATACTCAGCAGATTACGCTCACAGCAGTTGAGAGAGTCGCCTTAATCCAGCCGCAGACGGTACCACCTTAGTTTACCCCCCAACAGCCGAGGCCGGGGACTATCATAGACTTCAAGAGGATGGGGCCAAAGGACTTTATAGGCACTGAAGGGATTATTTATGCTGATAATTGGATAGAAGACATTGAGCGGAACCTACGGCTGGTGCAGATTCCAGAGAGGTATAGAGGCCACGGGGAGCATAATATTCGACATTGAGTTAACTTGGTCCAAGACGGACCCTAGGATCTCAGCGCTAGGACTTACTTGGAAAGTTTTCAAATAGCTCTTCAAGGAAAAGTTCTTTCCAGATGTGGCTCTGACATCTCTGTAGAGCCAGTTCCAGTACCTTATTCAGGGAGGTATGATGGTGGATGAGTATGCGATAGAGTATTGTAGATTATGTCGCTTTATGGAGGGGCAAAACCCGAGAGGAAGAGCCAAGAAGTTGAGGAAGGGCCTGAATAGAGAGATCAAATCAAATACGAACGGTGATCCCACCGCTACTTTCGAGGAAATTCTGAGACAAGCACAGCAGGCAGAGGATGATATAGATCTTGGCTTTAAGAGACCGAGGGACAGGAATATCCAGTACCAACACGGGTCCAATAAAGCGGTCTTATTTTTAGTAGCAGCACCAAAGGAACTTCCAGCAGCAGAGGCAGCAGTATCATGGACTAGCTAGAGCACCAGCACATCAAATGCACCAAATTCAGAGGCCAACTATTCCTTGCACTTTCTGTAAGAAGCAAGGACATAGATGAGATGCATGCAGGATAAGATTTAGCCAGTGTTTATTCTGTGGATCAGGAGACCATCAGTTGAGGGCTTGTCCTAAAGTTCTAACTCGTCCAGCTCAGGGCGGAGCTCAGGCACAGAGAGCACCCGCGAGACCACCAGCGGGACAACAGAGAGGACCTCCTCTACCCCCACAACAACAGCAGTTTGCTCAGCACCAGCAGCAGCAGATAGGTGCCCAGCGACAGGGGCGAGCTTTCTCCTTGACCATCGAGAAGGGGGAGCCAGTCGATGATGTTATCTCAGGTTCATTCTATCTTGATTCTTTTCCAGCTCATACTTTATTTTATTCCGGTGCTTCACATAGTTTTGTATATGTATCTTTTGCTCTGAAACATCATCTTGAGTCTGAACCATTGGCGAGGATATGCAAGTTTACGACCGGGGGTGGCATTATCCTGGTCAGTGATGTTTGCAAGGACCGGAGAGTTTCTTTGGGAGGCCGAGAGTTGAGCTTATGTCTACTCGTAATGCCACTTCCGAGCTACGATATAGTACTCGGGATGGATTGGTTGAGTAGGCATCATACTAGTATCGATTGTCAAGGAGGCAGAGTTTTATTTTAGGCACCAAGAGAGCCAGAGTTTGAGTTCATCAGAGGAGCAGCAGAGTAGGGCAAAGGAGACTTCTGTGGAGCTTTAGTAGAAGAGCAGGAGCCACCACATCCATTGATTGCAGAGTATATGGACGTCTTTTCGAAAGAGTTGCCGGGGTGGCCACTAGACAAAGATGTGGAGTTCTCTATAGACGTAGTGCCAGGCGCAGAGCTAATATCACAGAACGTCTATAGAGTGAACAACAGCGAACTGGCAAAGTTGAAGGAGCAGGTGGATGAGTTGTAGGACAAGGGTTTCATCCACTCCAGTTCATCACTGTGGGGTACTCTGGTATTATTTGTAACAAAGAAGGATGGATGGGTATGCATGTGTATCGACTACAAGACACTCAACAACCTCACTATCAAGAATAAATACCCATTGCCATGGATTGACGATTTATTTGATCAGTTGAGCGGCGCGAAGGTATTCTCAAAGATAGACTTGAGATCGGGGACTACCAGGTGAAAGTGATGAAGGAAGACATTCCAAAGATAGCTTTCAGGACTCATTATGGGCAATTTGAGTTCTTGGTGATGCCTTTAGGTTGACCAATGCCACGACGGTATTCATGAACCTGATAAATAAGGTGTTTCATCATTACTTGGATCAGTTTGTAGTAGTATTCATTGATGATATACTGATATATTTGAAGACCCCAGAGGAGCATGAGAAGCACTTGAGGATAGTTCTAGAGACCCTCAGGAAGGGAAAGTTATATGGCAAGCTTTCAAAGTTTGAGTTCTTCCTTGATAAGGTTGAATTCCTCGGGCATGTGATTATAGGAGACAGAATCTCAGTAGACCCGAAAAAGATTTCAGCAGTTGAGTCATGGTCTACCCCGAGTTCAGTAGCAAAGATCGGGAGTTTTCTTGGACTGGAAGGCTATTATCGAAGATTTGTTCAAAAAAATTCCAGGATTGCGGAGCCGATGACTAGACTAACCAAGAAGGATGTGGAGTTCGTCTAGACTGAGGATTGTCAGTCTACTTTTGAGGAGCTGAAGAGGAGGTTGACTAAAGCTCCAATATTGACATTGCCATCAGGGATAGGAGGATTTTCTATATACAGTGATGCATCGGATAAGGGTTTTGGTTGTGTGCTACAGCAGAACGAGAAGTTAATTTTCTATGCTTCCAAGCAATTATCCACACATGAGAAGAATTATCCTATCCATGATTTGGAGTTAGCAACAGTTATTTTTTCTCTTAAATTGTGGAAGAACTACTTGTATGGAGAGCGGGTAGAGATCTTTATAGATCATAAGAGCTTAAAATATGTGTTTATACAAAAAGATCTCAACATGAGGCAGCGACGGTAGTTGGAGTTGATAAAAGACTTCGATATTTTTTTGCAGTACCATCCAGGGAAGGGTAACATAGTCGTGGATGCTTTGAGCAGGTACCCAATAGCTATATAATTAACGAGGGACAGACATTTATTGGCCGATCATGATAGTTTGGGCATTGAGGTATTAGTTCCTGGAGTTGCAGCACAGATGTGGGGACTTCAAGTATAGTCAGAGTTGATGGACCGGATCAGAGCCATACATTTCGAGGATGAGTCTCTGAGGGGCATCAGAGCATAAGTCCAGATAGGGTTAGTAGAGGACTTCAGTATTGCAGACGATGGATCATTGCGGCACGGTACCAGATTGTGTGTGCCGAGTGGAGCATTGCGCGAGGAAATTCTTCAGGAGGCGCATCGATCTCAGTACTCTATGCATCCAAGTGCCAACAAGATGTATAGGGATATGGGAGAGCATGTTTGGTGGTATGGTATGAAGCGAGAGGTAGCTAGCTTCGTATCTAGATGATTGGTTTGCCAGCAGGTAAAGGTGGAGAGACAAAGGCCAGGTGGATTTCTTCAGCCTTTACCCATTACAGAATAGAAATGGGAGCATGTGAAGATGGATTTTGTTTCAGGATTTCCGTGTTCTCTAGAAGGTAAAGATGCGATTTGGATTATCGTAGACAGGTTGACCAAATCATTACACTTTTTGCCATTCAAAGTGGGTACATCTACGGAGAAGCTCACGAAGATGTATGTGCGTCAGATAGTCAGATTTTATGGTATTCCGGTGAGCATAGTCTCATATTCGGATAGTCGCTTCATATCCCACTTCTGGAGGAGTTTGTAGGCTAGCTTAGGCACTCAGCTCAAGTTTAGTACCGCATATCACCCTCAGACCGACGGACAGTTGGAGAGGATTATTCAGACTCTCAAGGACATGCTACGCACCTGTGTTTTGGATTTTGGAGGTTCTTGGGAGGATCATCTTCACTTGGTAGAATTTTCTTACAATAACAGCTACCAAGCTAGTATCGAGATGTCACTATTTGAGGCATTGTATGGACGGAGATGTCGCACTCTGTTATCATGGGATGATATTGATGAAAGAGCTTTATTGGGACCAGAGATGGTGGTGGATGCAGCTGAGAAGGTGAAGCTCATCAGGGATAGGCTTCGGGTGGCGCAGGACAGACAGCGTCATTGGGCCGATAGCCACCGGAGACCATTGGAGTTTGAGTTTGGTGGTCTAGTATTCTTAAGGATTTCTCTGACACATGACACGATTCATTTTGGTGGAGGCGGGAAGCTTAGTTCACGATTTATCAGACCTTTTAGTATTCTTGAGAACGTCGGTGCAGTTCCCTAAAGACTAGACTTGCCACCTGTATTGGAGGAAGTGCACAACTTGTTCCACGTGTCATAGCTGAGACGGTATATGGCAGATCCTAATCAAGTGTTAGATCACTCGAAGATAAAGGTGAAACCTACTCTTAGCTATCTAGAGCAGCCAGTTGAGATTCTGGATCGGAGAAAGAAGGTGCTGAGGAACCAGACGATTCCTTTGGTGCGCGTCGCGTGGAGGCATCACTCGCCAGAAGAGGGTACCTGGGAACGAGAGACCGAGATGCGCGAGCGATATCCATATCTGTTTGAGCCGTGAGGTATAATTCTTTCTTGTTTTTATTGATTGATTTTGGTAGTTAGTTTCTTCCTTAATTTCGAGGACAAAAATTTTCTAAGGTGGGTAGGATTGTCACCCTCACTTTTTCAACTAAGGGTAATTTGGTAATTTGATATGGGTATTTATATTTCTAGAATAGAATAATAATATTGTGCATGTTATAAATATAATTATTGTATTATTTATTTATTGTAGATGCTAGATTTATTATTGGACTTGTGTAGTGGACCTAACTAGTTTAGTTTAGATCCATGGACCAATATTAAATTCTATTTAGAATTGAGCCCAATAGTAAGCCCATTCATTAGGAGGATGAATTAATTAGTGAAACCAATTAGACTAGAACCTTCTCTCGTTAATTAATTTCTTCATGACAAGCCCCAAGGGATATTTTAGAATTTTCATAGTATCTTGGGGGAGGGGCAAGGGTCGGCCAACATAGGGAGGAGAGACTCTCTCTCTCTCTCTCTCTCTCTCTCTCTCTCTTCTCATTTTGTCATTCCAAATCTAGATCTAGAATTTTTTTCTTCCAATTTTTTCATTCACACACCAATCCCTACTCAAATTTCTTCCCAATTCCAACCCTATTCATCATTGGAGGCTAGTAGAACAAGGATCTATAAGAAAGAAGAAAGGATCTACAAGGAGGAGCAAGGATCTACAAGTTGGAGGCTACTTTCACTCAATTTGGGAATTTTATTAGGAATCCATTTCCCAATAGGTAAAATTTAGTTTTCTTCCTCTAATTAGGTTCTAAATCTATAATTTAATAATAAGGAATCACCCCTTATGCCAAGGCTACCCATAAGAATTGGAATTAGGTTCATAGGAGGCCTATACAGAAAGTTATGTAGCATTTTGTGTCAATTTTAGAAAAATTCTGAGATTGGCACATCTTGTGTTTGTCAATTGGTCAATTAGACCAAATTGGCATATGTTTGATTGTGTGTGACTAGTGTTGTGTCCACAATTGGATACGTGTAGGCCGTATCCCGATAATTTGGCGATACGGGTTGATTTAGGTATTTTTCTCCGACACGGGGGTTTGTGCATATCATATTTTGATACGGACACGTAGTTGAGTAATTAGTTCTTCGTATTGTTCATAAGTATTATTTTAGACTTGCTCGTGTCCTTCGGGATACGTTTGGTTGTGTGGTGGAGCCGTATCGCAAGCATATCTTAGAATGAGTGTGATACGGGTGCAATGCTTTCTATGTGTTTGTTTTCTTGAATTTTAATATACTTGTTTATAACTATTAGAGTAATATAATTGTATGGTTATGTATATATATATATATATATATATATATATATATATATATATATATATATATATATATATATGTATAGTGATATTGTGTTTATATGTGTGTATATATTTATAGTATTATATAGATATGTATATATAGCTATACGTTTATGTATGGTGATTGGTGGTTATATATATATATATATATATATGTATATATATAACTAGTGATATGTAACTAGTGATATGTATATATAGGGTATAGATGTGTGTAATGTGTTTGAGAGTTGGGGGTCGGGTAGATCAACTGAATGCAAGAAGCAGTAGCAATATGCAGAGTAGCTACTGAATACAAGGGGCAGTAGAAGCAATATAGAGAGCAACAATAGCATATGTACAGCAGCAACACCAACTGCAGCTAGCACAGCAGCAACAACAACTTTAGCAAGCTCCAGCAACAGCAACTAGCAAATACAGCAACAATAACCTCAACATCAGTAGCATAAATGCAGCAAGCTAGCTGCACTGTGCAGCAACACTGCAGCATTCTGCATCAACTAGTAGCAGAGCATTCACAGCAACACTAAGAGGAGCATCAACAACTGCAGTAAAAGCCAATAGCAGCCAACTGCAGCAGTCACCAATAGCAAGATGAGCAATAGCAAGAGATTTCAGCTTCAACAGCAACTACAGTAAGAAAAGCAGGCACAGCAATATCAGAGTGCACAGCAGGTAGTTAAGGTAAGGAGTTGATAGTTTTGTTAATAGTTTAGTTGGCTTGATATGTAGTTAGTTAAGTTAGTTACATTGTTAGGTAATTATGTATACATATACATTGTTATTTATTAGATATATATATACTTCTTTACTAGTAGCTATATGTATATATGTATTGTAAGTTAGTAGGTAGTTAGTATGGTAAAATCTAAGTAGTTTAGTTAATGTTAGTTATAGTTTAGTGTATTGGTAGTTAATTATATGTTAGATTTGAATTAACTTGTGATACCAAGGTAATGTCAAGGTATTGGTGGATAATCGAGATATTGGGTTTGAGTATCCAGATGGATGTGTAAGTAGTAAGATACGTATTGGTTCAAAGCCAAGGTATCCACTTTGCGTTAGTTAGCTAAGAGTACTATATGTATTGTCTTAGATATATTAAGACTTTTCATATCTAAAACTTGTGTATCTTACGATACGGTATCTTTGTTGTATCCTAGTATCTTAGTATAGCTAGTGTGGCCTAGTTACATAGTGTATGGACCTAATATCCTAGAGTTGGACTCATACAACTTAAAAATAGCCAGTTTGACCTAGAGTTGACCTAGTTTGATTGTTTTGATTTAGAAAGGGCTTTATAACCTAGAATTGAACTAGTTTAACTTATTTTTATTCCAAAACCTTGTATTGATGCAACGTACCATATATAGGTCTGTGTGACACCAGCTTGGGCATCGAGAGACATACCTTGCTCAGGACCTCAGGCGAGTATAGTTCTCTATTAGTTTTTATTTCATAATAGTGTATATATCTCATGTTCTAGAATTGTATACTTAATTCTGACACAGTGGTTTCACGGACTGGTACTACATGGATCCTGTCAGAAGATGTTATCCCCTACCGTGTTCAGCGGATACTACTTCATATGTATTTCATTGTGTGTATTGGATATTGATTATTTATATTTTGTGTTTACACACAGCTCATGTTTGGTGTGCTTATATTTGTGTACATATACTACTCGTGTTCAGTGTGTCCATATTCGTGTTCGTAACGTGTCGTAATTGGATTATTGGTATTAGTTGGGGATGGGGAAGTAGGAGTTGATTATATTATCAAAGCCCCAGTGTATTCGTGTACATGTCGATTATATACCACACTTTTAATCGAGTTATCTTATTGTATTCGTGTTCAACCTAAATCGATCATATAATGAACTTATATTCCGAGGCACATTAGTTAGATTTCAGTTATTCCTTTATATTGCAAGTATTCATATTGATGTTCCTAATTCTAGTACATTTTCTGTTCACTCTAGTTCATTTTATTCAGATGTTTAGATATCTTATATTCTTTTCTATTATCTATTTTATATGCTCGATTATGTATTTGAAACTGCTTTCAAAGGTATGTACTTCGCTCTAATCCTGACTGGATATATTTTTTCAAATGATTGGCTCATAGATCAGTATCCTATATTCTACGGGCCGTAGGAGGGCTTACTATTAGAGGATACTCTTGTAGACCAGGAGGACATAGTTCCAGAGCCTAAGGAGGTTTAGTTATTTGGTAGATTTTTATTTGACTGTTATTGAGATTCATGGCATGTATATTATTACAGACTTGTGGATTGTATCTTTATTTATTTTTTCTTTATTTCATTCATGCTTTATCTTCCTTAGTTTGCATTGTGATTGAGTATAGTTACATTTGTGAGATATCATATTGTTCCTCATTTTGAAGTTGAGATGATTGACAGGTACCATATTTATATTATCGAGATATTTAGATAGTAGAATTGACCCAGACAGCATTCTAGATATTTAGATAGTAGAATTGACCCAGACAGCATTCTATCGCCGATGTTGTGGCATAGGCTGGGCGTACCCATGTACTTGTGTTCGAATATTCGGGTGCGGGTATTGACACGAAGGATTTACAACCAAACACTCACAAGTGATTGTATGATGGCTATTTGCCGTACCATACTTTGTCAGGCACATCACCCTACAAAGGAGCACCAGAAGATAAATTAATAACATAAGCAGTTGTGTAAAGTGCCTCACCCCAATAGCTGCCTCGCAAGTTTTCTTCTGACAGAAAATACTACACCCTCTCCATCAGCGTCATGTTCATCCGCTTCGCTACCCCATTGAGTTGCGGTGTCTTTGGTGGATTCTTCTGGTATCGTATCCCTTGCTCTCTGCAATAAGAATCAAAGGGACCGATATACTCGCTGTTAATGTCTGAACGAACATATAGAAGCTTCTTGCCTATCTCTATTACAACAGAGGCCTGAAACTCTTTGAAAGTGGGCAACACCTAATCCTTGGTCTTTATGGTATAGACCCAAATCTTCCTGGAACAGTCATCAATAAAAGTTATAAAATAAGAAGCACCACCAATGGATTTTACCTTCATAAGACTGCAGACATCCGAGTGAAACAACTCGAGCAACGTCGGCTTTCTTGAACTTGGGTGACTTTGGAAAGATACTATATTTTACTTCTCTGACAAACAGTGCATGCACTTCTCCAATATTGTAGACTTTAGCACTTGAATCACCTTCCTGTTCAACAAGTAGCTTATTCGCTTCTCGCTGATATAGCTGAGCTGCCTGTGCCACAACTCAGTAGACGTATCAGTAGCTGCATTAACCTCATGTGCCCCCTGTACGCTCTCTTCCATATAGTAGACTCCGGACCTCTTGCTTCCTCTGGCAATCACCATCGAACCTCTAGAAAGATTTTACTTACTATTTTCGAAGAGACTGAAGAAACCCTCGTCATCCAACCTTCCAACCGACACCAGGTTAAAACGGATATCAGGGACATGACGAACATCTTTGAGAACAAGAACTGCACCCGTCTTTGTCCTCAAATGCACATCTCCAATAGAAACCGCCTTTGACACATCTTTATTGCCCATCTTCAACACTCCATAGTCGCTTGTTATGTAAGTAACAAATAGTGCCATGTTATGAGATACGTGCACTGAAGCACCTGAGTCCACCAACCAAGAGTTGTCTTCGCATGCGAGGTTCATAACTACTTCATCACCTACAATGATCATGTCGCTTCCGTGTGTCAAGGCTGTCGCTGTAGTTTTCTCACTTTGTTTCCCCTTGTCACCCTTCTTCTCTCTCTTCCAAGCAAAATAGTTTTGCTTGATGTGGCCCTTCTTGCCACAATGGTAACACTCTGAGTCCTCGTACCGACCCTTGGACCTTCCCCTACTTTTGTCTCTGCCACCGCCTGGACCCCTACTTTTACCCCTTTCGTGGCTCTTTGAAACAAGCGCCTCTGAGTGGGATATGGATAAAGTACCCTGAGAACGTCTCTGCATCTCTTTATTCAGTTCCCCGCTCTTGGCAAACTCCAGACTAACTACGCCTTCCAGAGCAGAAGCGATCATAGACACTTGTACGATCTCCCACGAGTCTGGCAATATACACAACAGCCATAGTCCCTGAACATCGTCGACGAACTTGACTCCTATCAAGGATAGCTGGTCAACCACGCCATGGAACTAACTCAAGTGATCAATAATAGACACCACATCTTTGTACCACAGACTCATCATCATTCGGATCAGGAATAATTTATTTACCCTGGTCTTCTATGCATACAAATATTTCAGATTATCCCATAGTGTGTCACGACCCGCACCCAGTTTAGGGAACGAGTACGTGGGTACGTCCAGCCTACGCCGCAGCATCAGCGGTAGAACGCTGTTAAGGTCTTGATACTATCTAGCCAATCTCACTCAAGCATCCAATCTCCATAAGGAGGCACGGATGACACAAATAAAATGAACACATACTCAATCACAGGATTACAGCACGATAAGATAGCGAAACAAAATTAAATACAACACAAGTCTAAAGTAATAATCAAACTCAACAATATCCAAGTCTCAATAAAAATGCCGGAGACAAATCCGGTACCAAAATAGTCTACTAAAAGAACTAACTAGAAGATCGGTGATTCCGGCTAGACCTCCAGGAATCACAACTAACTATCAAACCCAAGTGCAGCTACTCACCATATGGTCCATAAAGTGTTGGCTACCGATCCTCTAAGGCATAGTCTGGAAAAATGTTTCCAGTCAGGAAGGATCAAAGTACAATCTCAAATAACAGTTCCATTAAATTGATAAGGACTATAAAGCAATAAACATGTTATGCTAGCTACTGAGAAGACAGTGAAATAAATGCAATGGCAATTAAAAAGAGACAGGCAATGTAAAGAGACAGGCAATAGGCAATATGATATAGTCAGTGCATGTATGAAAATGAAAAGAACAAGGAACAGTATCATATACGGGTGATGTAGTATATGATTTAAAATAGGGAACTGTAATCTATTCTAAGTGTTTGAAATAGTAGTTTCAAAATGTGATCGGCTTGGGAACATGTACGATAGCTATAGGGCTTGGCTAATCATGGGTGAAGAGCATGATTAACACTTACATTGTTCTACACTACAATAAAAGGTTATGATCACATTTCTTACTAACTACTTCCCCGCCCCTGTGGATCCAACCATGACATGTCACGATACACGAGCAAGTCCAATCTATCATGTACGATATCTAATATACATGTTGTGTACAATGTCAAACGATAATCAAGGTAACATCTCATGACTGCAGATCCAAGCTATACTAGTCCGTGTAGCACAGTGTCAAGGATTCAGATGTAACATTTCATGATTATTAATTTATAGAAATTATCAAGGAATTGGAAATTATCAGAGAATGTACTTGCCTTGGGTCCTTAGCTGGTAATTATTGATGTCCTGTTCCAGAGTATCCCCTGGGTAAACCAACAGTCCTATAAACATATCACAAAGCAAAATCATATTTGCATCAGATGCTACACTAACACAGTCTAAAAATACTGAGTTCGGGACTTCTCTAGGTATGATACTGGCCACCTAGAATCATCTAGTAAATTCACCAATTAATCATATTACATACATATACTAAGAATGTTTGTATACGTATATACCAATTAATATATATATAGCAAATATATAATAAGTGTATACCAAATATATATATATATACAATTTAAATACATACTTATACATACCTTTATACCAATCATGTTAAATATATATATATATATATATATATATATATATATATATATATATATATATATATATATATACCTATACATTAATATTAAGCATTAATTTAAATACCTAGTTGCATACATATAAATACATAAGTACCAATACAATAATTTAATTTACACTAATAATGTAGTGTACCTTTTATAAAATACAATTTTATGGAATTACCAGTATATATATATGCATACTAATTTTCTTTAAATATACACTAATTAAACATTAAACATTTCATATATCATATTTATGTATATATATACATTAATACATACATATACTATTATATATATATACTACGCTTATACATGTTTAACATTTAAATAAAAAAATAAATACTACACATGTACATATATTAAATTATATATTACTAAAGTATTTATATACTATACATACTCATGTATTAACATAAATTAAATAATACTATTTATATACATATTTATACACATTAATTATATACATACAATACATATACATTAGTTATATGCATACATTAATACCTTATATATATATATATATATATATATATATATATATATATATATATATATATATATATATATATATATATATATTAGTTATGTATACATACATATACAATTGGTGAAGGAGGAAAGAGGGGAAGGAGAAGGGGAGCTTACTGTGGGGGAGTTGCTGGCCTGCCGGAGAGGAGCTCGGCTCGGTCGCCGGAGCAGGTCAGAATTGATGGTGGGAGGTCGGAGGGTGTACGCAGAGGGAGGAGCAGCAGGAAGGAATGGGGGCTGGACTTGCCGCCGGAGCAGGGAGCAAGGGGCTGCGGTGAGCAGTTGCAGCGGGGGTCGTAGGTGGTTGGCCGGCCAAACTTCTCCCCCTCCGCCTCTACTCTTCCTCCCTCCATCACTGACCTGCATGGGCCACCACTAAAAACGTGTCACGACCCGCACCCGGAATTGGGGTACGAGTACGCGAGTACGTCCAGCCTACGCCGCAGCATCGGCGGTAGAACGCTGTCAAGGTCTTGATACTATCTAGCAAATCGCACACAAGAATCCAATCTCCATAAGGAGGCACGGATGACACAAATAAAACGAACACATACTCAATCACAGGATTACAGCACGATAAGATAGCGAAACAAAAGTAAATACAACACAAGTCTAAAGTAATAATCAAACTCAACATATCCAAGTCTCAATAAAAATGCCGGAGACAAATCCGGTACCAAATAGTCTACTAAAAGAACTAACTAGAAGATTGGTGATTCCGGCTAGACCTTCCGGAATCACAACTAACTATCAAGCCCAAGTGCAGCTACTCACCATATGGTCCATGAAGTGTTGGCTACCGATCCTCTAAGGCATAGTCTGGAAAAATGTTTCCAGTCAGGAAGGAGCAAAGTACAATCTCAAATAACAGTTCCATTAAATTGATAAGAACTATAAAGTAATAAACATGTGATGCTAGCTACTAGCATCATGATTGTACATGTTCTCGTCAATGAACTACCTGATGTACCCACACACCTGTATATGCTCAAAATTATAGTCCTCTTTGAATTTGTCACTAGGCCTCTCAGAAGCAAATACCGGCAGATGCAGCTTCTTGACAAATAGCAGATCCTTCAGCTTGCTTCTCCAGTAATGATAGTTATAATTGTTCAGGTTTACTATGCGCACTGGCTTCGCGTCCATCTCTCCTTCCTGGTTTACTTATCAACTCCTGACACCCTTCTAAAAATTCAAGAACCTGGCTCTGATACCACATTGTTGGAAAAGAAGCGCAGAAACCTTCCTCCAAACCAGAGAGTACCTGCGAGAGAACCGAGAAATATAACGCACAAACCAAACATCAAACCACAGAAAAATAATCCACGCAGACACAGAGAATTTTGACATGGAAACCCCTTACGAAAAAAACCACGGGACGATCGGAGTCCAACCCTGAAGAACCTCCACTAATGGAATAAAGAGAATACACCCTCTACAAGCTCCTCCCAACCCAACATGGATCACCATAACACTTAGGAATAGAAAATAGATCACACCCAATGAGAAAGTACCTAAAATTGATTCCCTCCTCCGAAATGGCCTCCAATCTTTCTTTCTCCTTCCCAAATTTGCAATGGCACTCTTGCCTCCTTTTCTCCTTTTTCTTGAGATAATATGTTATGGTTAGATGGGAATTAGGGTTAGAAAAACCTAATATATATCCTCTAATCCCGTAGCTAATCCTGGATCTTAGGATATTATCCAACGGTGTATAAAATAACTCTAAATTTTCGTCCATCCCTCTAGCCGAACTCGGACCAAATTCGGCCGAGTCAGTGATTTGCGAGTAAACGAAGACAGCAGCTTTCTGGAGCTTCTGAAGTACCCTGACCGAATTCGGACCAAGTTTGGGTCGAGTTCGGCTCGAACTTTATCTCTCCCTGTACAACAGCTACTCCTCCTTCCTTCCGAGTTTCTTCGACCTCTCGAATTGCTCTCGTCGCCTCCTCGAGCTTCTTTGACCACAGACTGCGCTCGTCGCACTCTGGGGTGTTCTCCACATAGATTGGGAACCCCACCCACTCTAATATTTTTTTACTTTTCAAGAAGTAAATTTTAGTTCAATTGTTCATTATTGGCTAAGTTTGCTTAATATTTGTGTTGGTAGTTTTTCCTTTGGACTAGTAAAGATAGTCCCACATTGGCTACACCACCAAGTGGGTATTTCAATATAATACATTGTATGAGTTGAGGTGTGCACATAGGGTGTGGTGGGGTACATGGGTGCCATGTGGGGGTGTTTTCCTAGGAGAAAAAAAGATTAACTCCTCATGAAAGCATTTATGATTTTTGTCTTGCTCTTGAAATTATTTCTATATAAGCTAAGCCCCAAACTACTCGGGCTCAAGGGCACAAAATGGCACTTTTTTGGTGCTTTATTGGCGCACTTTATACTTATTGCATGCTCGTATTGCATGAACGGACGCTGAGCGGGTGCTGAACGGGCGCTAAGAGGGCCATTCATTGAGCCTTGTATATTGGCATTTTAGTCCCACATCGGAAAGAAAATGAGGATGGACTTTCATCCTTTCCTATATAAAGAGTCCTCTATCCTCCTTTTAAGACAGACCAAAAAGTTGAGAAAGAGGAGTCCGTTCGATTCATACAAAGAGGTGACTTCGAGCGTTCCAGAAGTTCTCATGTGAACTTGCTGGCTCATGGGAGAAAATCATTAATAGAGGATAAATCTTGTTTTGAGCAATAATAGCCTTCGCCGCCCAAGCAAGAATAATTTTTTATTATGTCTTCTTCTCTTTTTTCTTCGTGGTTCGTTCTGTCTGATTGCAACTATGTTTTGCAAGGAAGAACAAAGGTAGTATTCATTTTATTGTAACTATGTTCTATCTGTCTACAACTGTGATTGTAAAAAAGAACGAGAAGTTTAGTTAATTCTGATTCTTTTGTAATCTTGAGAGCAAGTTGTAATCAAAATTCTTATATAGTTCTTCATGGAAATCGAGAATAGTCAGGGTAGGATCTTTTTTGTGAACCTCTGATCTCGACCATGCGTTCTTCTATCTTTGGTTAAGCCTCGGGACTAACAATCTTAAAGCAAGATCCGAACAAAGATGGAAAACATCCGTTCAAGTCTTCTGGACACAAGTTTTCACAAACTTGAGAAGATTGACTGAATTCACTTCGAACATTTGGATGAGGGAAGGAGTCCTTTGTCAAATGTTGAAAGTGAGTTATCGGTACCTACCATTTTCAAGAATGGAGGATATAGCGGCTGAAGGATGCGCATTCCAGTTAGAAGGAAGATTACAAGATGACTAAGGATTGCAGAGTATGCGCACAAGGGGCAGACCTTTGCGTATGACAGGACTTGGCGCTTAGCAAGACTTGGCGCATGGCAGCGTATTGGAAGTCTTGGCATCTTGGCGCTTGGCAGAGCTGGGCGCATAGTATTGTAATGCGCATGATGGTCTCTGCGCATGCAGGACGCGCATGACGTCTTATGTGCATGGATTCGCGAATGGTGGCTTATGCGCATAGATTAACACATGGTGGTGTATGTGCATGGTATCTTATGCGCATGGATTGGTGCATGGTGGACTATGCACATAAAGGTTACCGTACTATACAGTACTTGACGCATGGCTAAAATTGGAACTTGGAAGTAGAACCAATCCGAACCAATATAGCAAGGTATAACTAAACTTGGTTTTTTATTACTTAAATTGGTTGCTATGATTGCACAGGTTAAGTCCTATGGCATGATTGCTGACCAGTGGATAAAAACTGGTACGTCTAGCCATATGTGCTTTAGGAAGAGCTGTTGATCAAGGTCAAACTGTTCAATGGTGAAGTTCTTGATAGCAAGCAAGGATCAAGCAGAAGATTTAGGGATTGGTACAATAATTTTGAACTTCAAGAAGTTACAGTCAAAGGAGTGCGTGTAGCAACGTACCAGTAATTACCAAGGACCTGATCTCAGTAAGTTTGTTGTAGACTTGAGGGTGAACATCCATGTTTGCCATATGGCAAAATCTTGGCAGGAGACATACTTTGAAATAAGACGTTCAATTTCAAATGGATATTCGAGCTTTTGCTTCTGACTAAAGTCTAATTATAAGAGTTGTGAGACCCCATACTAGGAAAGGTACTTCATACTGCCAGATGTCTAATCTAGGGTTTATCTCCAAATATGGGGGTAAGGAGGTGGAGAAGTGTAAGGTCTGTACACATACAAAGATCCTAAAAAAATCGTTCAAACAGGTAAATTGAAGTATAGATCTTCTGGAGTTGGTTCACTCAGATATCTATAACTTTAAGTAGTTCTCCATAAAGGCCAAAATAAAGTACTTTATTACTTTCATCGATGACTACTCGAAGTATGCGTTCATCTATCTGCTCTAGTTAAAAAATGAAGCATTCGAGAAGTTCAAGAAGTTCAGGGTTGAGGCTGAACTTCAAATGGGGCAACAACTCAAGAGACTCAGAAGAGATCTAGGCGGAGAGTATAGGTCTATTGAATTTGTATCGTTCTGCAAAGAAAATAAAAATTTTAATGAGACATCTGCTCCGTATTCTTCTCAACCAAATATAGTAGCTGAAAGAAAGAACAGGACGTTGACAGAGATGATGAACTCAATATTGTTGACTACGGGTCTTTCAAACTACTTCTGGGGAGAAGCTATGATGACGGCTACGTTCATTCTAAATAAAGGTACATACCCAAATTTCGATGTCACTTCTCAGGAATTCTGGTTCAGAGTCAGACCCAACTTAAACTATATTCGAGTATGGGGGTGTCTGGCGTCTGCGAAGCTTCCGGAATTAAAGATTCAGAAGCTGGAATCGAGGACTATGAAGACAATCTTTCAGGGTGATGTTGAGAAGAGTAATGCTCGGAGATTTTTTGATATCGAATTAAATCATATCATTGAATCTCGCGACGTACAACTCCTCGAAGATAAATTTATAAGGCACAAGAATATTATTATCGTAAATATTTCAGAAAATAGTGTGAGTGCATAGGAGGCTGAAGCTTCCAACGAAGATGTAGTCCATGAAGAAGTTGTCATCCCAACGACAACGATCGAATCAGAACTCACAGAGCCGGTGTCTAAGCGAGTGAGGAGAGTGAAGGACTTCGAAGAAGATTTTGTCACCTATCATAAGGAAGCAGATCCGCTTACCTATGATGAGGCGATAAAGACCAGAGATGTCGTCTTTTGGAGGAAGGCTATAAATAATGAGTATGACTCAATAACCTCCAACCACGCTTGGGTATTGGTCAATCTTCCTGAAGAAGGTAAACCAATCAGATGCTTATCAGATCTTCAAGTCGATAAAGATGAAAGCAAACAGAATAGTTGAGTTCAAGACAAGGTTATCTGTCTAGGGATTTTCTCAGACAATAGGGGATTGAGTTCTTTGGCACCTTGATGAGGGTGTCATAGATCATGATGATGATTGTCATAGCTGTTATTCACAAGTTGATTATTTATCAGATGATGAAAAGACAAAAATTCTTGGGTAAAGACAAATATGAGAGATTCACGGACAAAAGTCAGAATTATTGTCATTTAGATTTGAAGATAGTCTATGAGTTGGTGATATCTCGATATAGCCTGAAGCAATTTCTAGGATGTGGCAGCAGGAGTTTGATAAGTCATCTAGTCAAAGTTCTCGCAGGATCAGCGAGACGGACAAGTGTATGTATACAAAGTTCGTTGATAATGGAGGAGTCATCGTTTATATCTATGTGGACGACTTGCTAGTCCCAGTTGTGGACACAGAAGTGTCACTAACAAATATGTCATTTTTGTCCAAACTCAAGACATGAGATTGCGGATGTCATCCTGAGGATATAAGATAATCTGGATGCCAGGTGGGCTTTCTTAGTTACAAGTTCTCAACATGAAATATTGATCACACGCTTTGGGTATCAGGGATGATACTCCTCAAGTGTGACATGATTATGAAGCCAAATCCAAGAAAAAGCGTCAGGCAGTTAGTGTACTCGAGCATCATAAGGTAGATAATTTAAGTTGCGTGTACCACCAGGCCTGACATAGCTTTTGTTGTAGGGATGCAGAGTCAGTTCACAACTAGTATATGTGTTGAACACTGAAAGCTGTGAAGAGAGTACTCAGAATTCTTATAAAAACTCATTAGTATATCCTGTGCTACAATATTTATCTAGATATGAAGGAAGGCTTCGGTGATGCCAGTTGGTTCTCAGGAAAGAAGAGTGAAATATCCACAGGAGGATGTGACATCTCCAGGGGTGGTATTGTTATATCATGGAAGTCGAAGCAGCAGTCTTTACACTCAGTGTTCTTTGTAATATCAAGATGCAAAATATAAAGCAGAATGACTCTGGAAGCTCTCAGATGATCTTCCTATGGTTAGTACACAGATTCGGGTGATATCGACATACTGTAAAAACCAGGAAGCTGCAGTAGTGGCATCTGTTTATCTCTTCAACGGTTTAAAAAGAACTATGTGGATAGAACATATGACACTGAATGAGTGCAGAATGTATGGATCATTATAGTGCTTTAATGATCAGAGTCAGGTAAATTTGGAAGATCCGTTCATGATAGACCTTAAGGGACAGTATAAGACACTGAATGAGCGTAACTAGCATAGATCATTATAGTATTTGATGATCGGAGCCAGGAGGGTCTGGCAGATCCGTTCATGTAAGGCCATCAGCTCCAGCTGATCCCAACAACTATAAAGGAGGGTAGTACTCGATGTTATAGTGGCGTAACACCATACGAGGGAGTAAACCTCAGCTTTGGATCATGTCACAGTGATGTAACACCGCATATAGTCAAGAACACAAGATATATGGGCTTGGAGGACCTCTGATATTGTGTCTTTGCAATCCTACCATTTAGTTTTATGTTATTAGTTTAAAAAGAAATCTATTATGCATCTAGCTATTGGTTTAAGGGAGGATCATTAACTGGAGAATATTAGCAACAGTAGGTACTCCTTTGAGACATTGAAGGGTTACGAACCCAGAACCACTATTGCCTACTAATTATTCTTTTGTGTAGAACAAGTCATCTGGGAGGATGGCTTATATGCCTTAATGAGTTCTCAGATATTTTGAATGTCTGGTGTGCTTAACAGGAAGCATGATAGCGCAGCACTACAAAAAATTGTAAGGTCTCCATGCTACAGTAGGTGACACCACCAAGAGGGTCCTCGATAAGGGTAATGCCTCAGCTTCGCGAGCCATGTCACAGCGGCGTAACACTGCACATAGGCAGGTAGCCTAATGCTGTAGAATAAAAGTGTAGGCAGCACTATAAAAAGGTCGATGTCCTCATGTTATATTGGTGTGACACCACAGAGGTAAAAGATATAAATCCTCGGCTACGCGAGCAATGTCACAGCGGCGTAACACCATAAGGAAGCGAAAGGCTTTATGTTGGATAGTTTGGTACAACAAAGAGGCTGGGACCTCATGCTACAGTGGCATGACACCACGATGAGGTTTAGCCTCGGTTCTTGGTCATGTCATAGCGGAGTAGCACCGCAAGAAAGCTCGAGGCTTTTTAACGCCCCAGTCCCAAAATACCGAGGGCGAAGGAATGTGTAACATGCCAGCTACACATTCGACCAGACTCTGGTCTGAATCGAATACGTATAAGCTGTATAATAATGGTAACTATCTAAGAATACTGAAAATGTATGTCTCAATCCACATAAAGAACAAAGTATCAAAAATGAACTGCATGTGCTAAAGTCGGCCGCTAGTAACACATAAGCTCGAATAGACTCAAGAAAGAAATGTGAGTCTATAAAACTAGGCTATATCAGCAGATGATTAAATAATATGAATAAATAACCATAACTCTGGAAAAAATTATATAAGTACCTGGCACCAATACCTGCAAGACAAAGTAACATACATCAGCAACTCCAGGCAGGCTCCATAATGGTCTATGCTGCAAAACTGGCAAGGGACCAGGTCCTCAGAGGGACGTAACAAGGTACAAGAAACAGCATGCCAAAGTAAAATAGTATAATGCCATATACTCAAAGTAAACTACAATAACCGTCTAAGTGCTATTAAAATGAGAGCATCACTCATACTCAGGCTGAAACCACTACAGGCTCTGTGTCGGGGAGCCCATAGCGACAAGTAGTATCTCATAGGGCCAGTACATATGCTAAAGCTCTGGTCAGAGACTAAGGCACTCTCTAGTAAGATAAGTATATATATAAATAATCAGCCTATAGTATGGTGTGTCTCTCCCTACCTAATCTAACCTCACGTCTCATGTCTATGATATCTTATGTCCATAATACGCAAGATCATAACCTCTAGCTAGTACAACGAGTCATAATAATATCTATATAATATGCAAGTCTCATATCTCGAATCCTGAAAGACTATACAGAATTACCATGAATAACTCAGGAAAGATTTTGTTACATGAATAGTATCAAGTGTCCTATGGTATGACGTACTTGGTAAAGCAAGCACGTAAAAATATATAGGATCGTGGTATCAACTCTCTATGTGACGTTACGCGACTCCGTGTACGGCGTTGACACCCAAATCTTGTTCGGACGCTAAGCAACATCTCACGCACATCACAAAAATATATAATAATAAACACAAGTCGATAATATAACATAATTTACAACAAGTTGGCAAGGTACACTTGTCTGGATTCTAAATTCACTCAACTACTCCTATAAAAGTGGAATCTCTAAGTACGCCTCCGGATGCTAAAATAAACATCACTATTGTTCTCAGAATACTTGAAATAGCTATGATTGACTATCCATAAGTCCAATTTGAATACAGGGGCAGAATTGATAGTTTTGGATCAAAGCGGGGTCCACGTATGGCCTATTTTGTACCAAAAAACGTGCCAGAGATAAAGTTCTCCAAATTTGTCAAACTTAGTGTCTAAAAGTCTAGAACGATGATACAAATCAACAAAATGTCCAGACTGGATTCCGATGAGCCGGTCATGAAATCATCCGTCAAGTGGAACCGTGGGGCCCACGAAATAATATTTTGTCAACATTCTCATAATCGAACCAAACTTGGGTCACAGGACTAGCATAAAGCTGAGAATCCGATGGCGCAAGTTTCGTTGCAAAACGACAAGCACACGAAGTTATGATAAGTGTCAGAACAGGCCGATACATGCCTTTCGATAGAGACTCATTGATTCCGGTGTGCACGCACATCCAAATCAAGTTTCACAAAATCTCACACGTTCGCGTTGACGATATGCGCCTTTCAGTGCAACAAAGTTGTCTCATTTAGCGGGATGCACCCCGTATCGAGAAAATTCAGGTTTAGGAAACCAAATTTCTAACGGATTTTAACAGCAAATAAATCACAGCATGCAACAAATTAAAAGAAAGTGTTTAAAGGGATTAAAACTAGGTTATATTGTCTAAATTACTGTTCAAGTAGAATTTAAAAATATTAACTAGGTTGGAAGTAAATTAGACACGAACATGGGAGGTTGGAACAGTTTCTGATCTATAAACTGGGTCATTTTTTTCCTGTTTTGTGTCGCGAATTATAATCGACACATGACACGATAGATTAAACTAATTACATAGGGTTCAAGAGGGTCATGTGGTCTTCATGTAGGATTCGACGGGTCGATATTAGGTTTACTGTGCAGGGAGATATAGGGGCGAGAAGAAGAGTACCTCATGATCGTTGTTGCTCCTGATTTGGGCGGCTGCTCGGCGGCTTGCGGTGATCGACGACGATGGTGGCAAGGTCGGCGGTAGTCGTCCGGCCGGGGAGGTGATAGTGGTGGTGGTCTGCTCTAGTGTTAGGTTATATAGGGGTGAAGGAGGGAGGTTACGGGGAGAAGAAATGAGGGTTGGTACTGTAGCAAAGGGGAGGATGCAGGTTCGGGTGTAAGTGATCAGCGGGTCTGAGGGTTAGTTTAGGGTTTCGGGTTGGTGGGTTTGGATCCGATTTGGTTTAATATTAATCATTATTAACCATATATATATATATATATATATATATATATATATATATATATATATATATATATATATATATATATATGTATGTATGTATGTATGTATGTATGTATGCATTTATGGCCACTCAAAAATAGGTTTGAACCCCAAATAATTCTAGAAAAAATCTACAATACTCTAATATTAGTTGTATACCCAAAAATATATTTTTTGTACAATAATAGTAATTAATTAAATAAACATAATTCTCAACCCATGAATATAATATATTCTAATTAGCTAAAAATAATGAAAAAAATTCCCTTAATCACAATAATTACATAATACCAATATTAGATAATTTTAAAATTTAATTCTAAAAATTAGGGTGTTTACAATCTACCCAACTTATAAAACATTCGTCCTCGAAATTAAAAATTAAACATGGTAGAAAAGATTTTAATTAAGCAAGGTCGTACTTGTTTATCAAAAGTTGGGGGACGCAGTTACCAAATGGATTCCTAGTTTGACGTTGCTTTCTAAGAATATGGATACGCTTAATCAAGGCTCTACCCAACTTATAAGAATAAAGTTGGCCCGAGGAACTATAGTCATGATCATATTTCTAAGGATTTTTAGAAAGTCTAACTTCAAGGAGGGATACGAGATTGTGAGCATTTTGTGACCGTTGTCACAACCTATCAAAGGAAATCTAAGTACTACCATGGTGTTAATGAGTCAATAACTCGATAAAAAAAGTTTACCAGTTCTTCTTTCTCCTAATTAAGTCATGAGCCTACAAGACAATAGGAAATATCATAGCCAATTACAAGTAGGGTGAAATAGTACCGAGGAATACTTCATCACAAATCTTGTCAAGGTGATTAACATTGTATAGAGAGTTCAAGGGCTCAACTTAATACAACACCAGTGTCATGGACGTTATTTAGCTCGAGGGGGATACGAGTATATCGGTGGTTAGGGTAATTGGGTTGTCGATGTATAATTTAATTTAATTACAACGGAACTGACTAGCATAGGTTTTCTAGAATGAGGTAAGCCACGAATGTTGTGGGGTCTATATGGAGCATGGGAATGTATATTTGGGCGTAACAGCTGGTTCATGGGTGAAGTAGGTCCAGTTAGGCTCAGACCCTACTAGTCAAAAATCTAAATTCCTGGCTCTAATCAATTTATGTATAACCCACAATATCATCAATCATTCCTATAAGACTTCTATCTTCCATATACACTTCCCTACCAGGTGTAATCTATATAAGGGTTTTGTGATAATCCTCTACGGAATAACCATCAAGTCTGTATGTGATTCTGAACATGTATTTAATTTTTTGAAGTTCGTATCACTTCGAGGCTGATCAACAATTTTTACTCGTACTAAATTCTCAAAATTTCAAAAGCATTAAAATTCATAAATACTAGAATTATTATCCCTCAAGTCCATATCATAATCCATTCTCCTTTTTTATTCCATGTATACCCTTCATCCAAACTATATGGTTACCATCCTGTTATAGCTTGTTATCTATTATAGGCAATTCACTATCTAACTCAAGACTATAACATCTATCAAAACTATCATCCTTCAGAGATACTAGCTTATCTACCCAAGTAATCAAGGGTGGAACTTCACTTGTTCAATTAACACTAACAACCCAAATAATCAAGTACCTCTAGTTTGATTTCGAAAGCTATACTTTAGTACTTGAGTTATCTAATTACTCAAATATCTATAAATTTACCTATCTATTTAGTCCAGACCTATAGTCATCAATAATTTAATAGGTTCATAAGATCTAATTTTGATACTAAAAGTCACAAGGCAACTAAAAATTTAACTACTATGGCTTGCTACGTAAGGTTCTAATTTCTTAAGGTCATAATACAATTCCTTGTATCACCATCATGAGCCACATTTGTTTCCTAGCATCTAACTATGTATTCCATTAAGTATTCTAGTGCATTAGAATCAAACTATCTTTCCTATCTTCCAATACTTCTAAATTACTTGCTACCTTAAGCAAGGGTAAGGATTTATTAGTTCTAGGCCTCTGATACTATATTCAATTCTCATGCTAATAATCTATACTAACTCTAGCATATAGGAATAACCTATCTACCTTCCCTACTAAGGGTAATCGTCTTCTCAAAATTTATATCCAACATGTCTTCTTCCGCCTTGACAAGGATCTGCTTCTGGAGGAAACACTGCACACGAACATTCATCTCTCTAAAATAAGGAGAGATAATAAATAATAATAAGGATATCGAGGGAAATAAAAGAGAAACAATTATGAAGTCCATGGGCAATAATCAAATGCTAAGGAATTTTTAAGTCAGTTGTGGATTGAGATATTAACACTGTTAATCCTGATTACAGGCTCGCTTGGTAACGGAAAGTAACCGAAATGATTTAATCAGGACCTGCATGGACCACCATAAAAATATGTAATGCCCTAGTCCCAAAATACCGAGGGACTAAGAATACGTGACATGCTACCTATGCATTCGACCAGACTCTGGTCCGACTCGAATACGTAAAAGCTGTATAATAAGGGTAACTATCTAAGAATACTAAAAATGTCTATGTCTCAATCCACATAAAGAATAAAGTATCAAAAGCGAACTAAATGTGCTAAAGTCGGCTGCTAGTAATATATAAGCTCGAATAGACTCGAGAAAGGAATATGAGTCTATAAAACTAGGCTATATCAGTAGATGATTAAACAATATGAACAAATAACCATAATTCCAAAAGAAATGATATAAGTACCTCACACCAATGCCTGCAAGACAAAGTAACACACATCAGCAACTCCATGCAGGCTCCACAATTGTCTATACTGCAAAACTGATAAGGGACCAGGTCCTTAGAGGGACGTAACAAGGTACATGAAACAGCATGCCAAAGTAAAATAGTATAATGCAATATACTCAAGGGTAAACTATAATAAATGTCTAAGTGCTATGCAAATGAGAGTATCACTCGTACTCAGGCTGAAACCACTACAGGCTCTGTGTCGGGGAGCCCATAGCGGCAAGTAGTATCTCGTAGGGCCAGTACATGTGCCAAAGCTCTGGTCAGAGACTAAGGCACTCTCCAGTAACATAAGTATATATATAAATAATCAGCCTGTAGTATGGTGTGTCTCTCCCCACCCAATGTAACCTCACGTCTCATGTTCATAATGTATCATGTCTATAACACGCAAGATCATAACCTCTATCTAGTACAACGAGTCATAATAATATCTATATAATATGCAAGTCTCATATCTCGAATCCTGTAAGCCTATATAGAATCACCATGAATAACTCAGGAAAGCTTCAGTCACATGAATAGTATCAAGTATCCTATGGTATGACGTACTTGGTAAAGCAAGCATGTAAAAATATATAGGATCGTGGTATCAACTCTCTATGTGACGTTATACGACTCCGCGTATGACGTCGACACCCGAATCTTGTTCGGATGCTAAGCAATATCTTACAGTCCTAGGTTGAGCAGGCATATCACAAGAATGTATAAAATAAAATACAAGTCGATAATATAATATGATTTACTGCAAGTTGGCAAGGTACACTTACCTGGGTTCTAAACTCAGTCAACTACTCATGTAAAAGTGGAATCTTCAAGTACGCCTCCAGATAATGAAACAAACATCACTATTGTTCTCAGAATACTTGAAATAGTTAGAATTGAGTCCAATTTGGACACAGGGGCAGAATTGACAGTTTTGGGTCAAAGCGGGGTACACATGTGGCCTACTTCATACCAAAAAATATGCCAGAGACAAAGTTCTCCAAATTTATTAAACTTAGTCTCTACGAGTCTATAATAATGATACAAACAGAACATAATATCCAGAACTGGATTCCAATGAGCAGGTCACGAAATCGTCCGTCAAGTAAAACCGTGGGGCCCACAAAACGATATTTTGTCGATGTTCTCAGAATCGAACCAAACTTGGGTCACAGGACCAGCGTAATGCTGATAATCTGATGGTGTATGTTTTGTTGTGAAACGACAAGCACACACGAAGTTAGAACAAATATCAGAACAGGCCGATATGATGTCTTTCAATGGATACTCGTTGATTCCGGTGTGCACGTACATCCAAATCAAGTTTCGCAAAATCTTACACGTCCGGGTTAACGATACGCATCTTTCGGGATTGTTGGTGTTTTTGCCTTTGGACTAGTAAAGATAGTCCTATATTGGCTACACCACCAAGTGGGTATCTCAATATAATATTTTTTTATGAGTTGAGATGTGCACATGGGGTGTGGTGGGGCACATGGGTACCATATGGAAGTATTTTCCTAGGAGAAAAAAGGATTAACTCCTCATTAAAGCATTTATACTTTTTGTCATGCTCTTGAAATTATTTCCATAGGAGCTAAGCCCCAAAAGGGCTTAGCCCTAAAAGGGCTTAGCGAATCGGGCTCAGATTCGGGCTCAAGGGAGTAAAGTGGCACTTTGTTTGCGCACTTTCCACAGCACGTCAACATTGTCGCAAGGCTCTTGTGCGTTGTTGTTGCGCTCGTGCGCTCGTTTCATGCGCGAATTTTATGCTCGGGTTACAAGCGCGTGTTGCATGAGCGGGTGCTGAACGGGTGTTGGACGTGCGCTGAGCGGGTGCTGAATGTGTGCTGAGCGGGTGTTAAACGTGCATTAAGTGGTCTATGCATTGGCCTACGATTATGGGATATTAGTTTTATATATTGGCTTTTTAGTCCTACATCGAAAAGAATAGGAGGATGGACTTCCATCCTTCCCTATATAAAGAGTCCTCTGGCCTCCTTTTGAGACAGACCAAAAAGTTGAGAAAGAGGAGTCCAAGGAGTCCGTTTGAGTCACATAAAGAGGTGACTTCGAGCGTTCCATAAGTTCTCTTGTGAACTTGCTGGCTCCTGGGAGCAGATCGTCGATAGAGGACGAATCCTGCTTTGAGCAACGGTGGTATTCATCGCCCCAGAAAAAATAATTTTTTATTCTGTTTTATCTCATTTTTCTTCTTGGTTTATTCTGTCTGATTGTAAGTGTGTTTTGCAAGGAAGAACGAAGGTAGTTTTTGTTTTATTGTAACTCAGTTCTGTCCGTCTGCAACTGCGATTGCAAGGAAGAACGAGAAGTTTGGTTAATTCTGATTCTTTTGTAATCTTGAGAGCAAGTTGTAATCAGAATCCTTATATAGTTCTTCGTAGAAATTGAGAATAGTCAGAGTAAAAACTTTTGTGTGAACCTCTGATCTTGGCCACGCGTTCTTCCATCTTTGGTTAAGTCTCGCGACTAACAATTTGTGTTCTCTATTTTTATCTTGCTAGGGAACATAGCTGATTATCTTTATCATCTTTCATCGACATTTTGTTTGATTTTATTCCCAAGTTGATTATGGAGTTTCAAATAAAGGATTACTAAAAGTGGGTTGGCAAAAGCCACTAGAGCATGCCAGCAAAGTTGACTTGTCTCCGCATTTTCTTCATGATGCAACAATGTTTCACCAGGAAATGTATCTTAAAAACCATGATACTCTTTTTGGTGGTATTTATATCTATCAAAACATGATATTAATTTTTTTAGAGGCATTGAACACTTGTGCATGATTTCTCTTGTTCAGGTTATATCATTAAAGGAATGGGCATCTTTGGCATGGTTCTTGGAAAGGATTTTATAAGAAGTGGGTTCATGCATTCTGCTCTTTACTTGTTACTACAATAGCTTATTTGCTCTAATAGTCTAACGAGGATTGCTCTGATGTTTTCTTCTAAGTGCTTCATGATTCTTTTGGGCATGCTAGTGCGAGTTGTATTGCTTTAGAGGTAATCTTTAAAATGAATGTTGAGTGTTAATCCTTTTTCTTTCTTTCTTTTAAAAAGTAGGGCATTTAGTCAGGGCAAATGTAGACTACATTATTGTTTCTTTATCTAGATAGTTGTGCCATTTGGACCTCAATCCTCATGTTCCTGATGTCTTTGCTGCAATGCTATCCTAGTTTGGGGCTGCTCATGAATTTTACCACTTCTAGAGGAGCTGATATAACATGTTTGACATTTATTATGACATTTATTATGTTTCTCTATTGTTGTAAAATAATTATAACTCTAAAAAGTACTCGTCTATTTCTGAAAATATAGTTTGTTATGTTTCCATGAATTTTTTTACAAGTAGAACATGTTGTGAGTCATGTTCGTATTGATTGTCCTTTTTTTTTACTTGATGCCTATTGATATCTATTTTATGGCATGACTTTCCCATGCTAATAGCTACATTGGCTAGAAATTTTACTCCCAAAATAAATTGTTCCTATGTGTACCTTAAACTTTTACGACCTTTTGAACTTTACCCTATTCTCTAATCAAATACTCTTTTATTATATAGTGTCGATTGATTGTGTTTCATGCCATTGCCCAAAAATGGCCTTTGAAACTGTCCATCATTAGATGTAGCTCAAGTCAAACCCTTGAGGAACTAAATATTTCCAAATTCATTTTAGGAACTAAATATTTCTAATTTTCAATAGTAATGGAGTTATCTTGTTTCCTTGGAAAAGTTCAGATGTGTTATATCCATTTTGGTCCGTAAAATCTATCTATTCATAAGTTTTTGCAATTGGGTAGAAGTAGTTTGTTTCCTTTGTTTGGTTTGCAAAATCAAGAGACTGGAACCAAAAGGAAACTTGAAACTTGGCATTCCAAAACATCTACAATTGGGTAGAAGTAGGATGATACTGAAGTTACAAGATAACTTCTTACAATACCAGTCATTCCATTGCCGAGCTGAACAAATTGACCTATAATTTTGGCCAGAAGTCTTTGATCGGAGAAGGTTCATATGATCAGTTAGTGTGCAACTCTGAGTTCAGAAGAGCCTGCTGCAATCAAGAAGCTCGACCCAGGTGTCTTGCATGATTCAAATTCTGACTTTTAAGTTCAGGTGACATTATCTTACATAGTAAGGATACTTTGTTTCAGTTTCTGATTTGGTAAAACTGACAACTCATAGTAAGGATACTTTGTTCTATTAATGAATGTGCTCATTATGAAGTCTAGTACTAAGAAAGGAAGTAGATTTTCTTGTAATAGAAAAATGGGTTAACACATAGATGGAAAGAATGTTTAAGTCCCAATGAATGATCAATATGATCTTTAGTATTTCAGTTTATTTGTATCCCTTCACTACACATTACAATGGCTGGGTTCATTTGCATTTTCAAAATCCTAGCATATGTTTATAACTTTATACGAGTTTGTTAGTTTGTACTATAATATATTTTCACGACCAATGTAAACTTTCAGTAAATGATATCCATTTCTTTTCATGGTCTACATAAAGAGCATGCCTTTTATGTTAAAAAAGAATATAATAATCTAAAAACAAATTTAACCGTTCCTTAAATACGAATGGCATCAAATAAATTTACTTATATATAATACTATCACAAATTTTAACTTTTTACGACTAATTCTTTAAAGTTACTTCGACGGTAACACATACTTTAATTAGGAAAATGTTAAGATGAAGCATCCCCAAATTTGTTATACGAGTCAAAATGGTACAGAATCCTGCATGCCCAAAAGTAGTGCGAATTTGTGAACCTCTTCTATCTGTAAATAACCGCTAAAACTTGTGGTGATGCCAACTCATTTTCTTTCACTTGAAATTGTTGTTACACTGCTGGGATTATGAATGTTAGATGGTTTTGTGTTGAAGGAGGCTATAATTTTCTTAATAAATTGACAATAATTCTTGCCAACTTTTGATGGAATATATACACACGTTTTGGCCTCTTGATTGAGGCATTATAATCTTTTCTTCTTCAAATTGTGTAGGAGAAAAAAAATAGACTTATTGTGGAGAATTTTGATGTCTTCTGACATGTCTAGTACAGGAGTAAGTATTGTATATTACCAACTTCTTATAAACCCCCAATTGTGTGTTTAAGGGTTCTTTTGCTCAAACATCTGTAGAACTTCTGTATCGTACCTAGTATCCTAATATATTTTTCATAAAATTAATTAAGGCTTTCTCTCTATCTTGACTCCCAAAATATTTCTGAGGGAAGGATGAATTTAGAGTTAATGGAATGGCTAGAAAGCATGTTAGATACATTTTCGATAAAAGGACATAAACTTTGAGACTAAACTCAACATATAATTAAATATAACAAGTTGCAAGTAATATTAAGTGGAATAGAAGTTGGATATATGCAAGATATGATAACCTTCATTACATATCTACTCCAATATTTGTTCTATTTTAAGGTTTATACCTGAAACTTATGTTACTTTTATTTCCTTTAGGTAAAAACCTTTTCGTAAATCTAATACTTAGACATTTAGCTTACATAAATTTGAAATTATAAACAAAATTCCATACCTCAATGCATAAGACCCAGACAATCTTGTAAGTAATTGACATAGTGTCAATTACATTTGACCATTATGTTCACGATGATAATTATTATTTAAGATATTCTTATTATGTTACCTTAGATTAGTGGTCCTTGGGCCAAATTTGACAGGTAGATTGCTGGGGGAACTAAACATTTGTTATTTATCTTCAAATTTTTAGTATGATTTGATTTGCTTATCTAGTGCATACTACTTTATACGTATTCTAGTTCTTTTTAATTTTAATATTTTCCTTAATACATATTCTTGACTGTCCTAATTTGATGGGGTTGCTTGTGACTTCTTGTTGTATTGTGTTGTTTTTGTATATAATAAAGATTCAACAAAGTGAGAATTAACATGGAAAAATATAATTTACTTTTTTTGAACTAATAATACTAGTTGCATCTACAACCATTTTGTAAGAAGAAGAAAAATTGACGTTGGATATCCTATTTTCATAATTCTTCGTGACTCATGCTTAAATTAGTATTGGAATTGCAATTTGTACATATGTTTAGGTTGCTTCTTTCAATATTAGGTACTAAAGATTTTCATAACCATGTTTATAATTTTAGGAAAGATGGTAGAGATTGAAGAGGAGACATAAACACAAGGTTTGACATTGACACATGACGAAGTTGTTGAAAAAGTCTTAAAGGATCAATCAAGCTATATCCAGAGTCTTAGTGTGTATGCTAGGCCAACAACTTCCTCTCGCTTAACTGCAACATCCATAACCTTTGAGACAGATGTTAGGCTAAGGGCTGAGATAACGGAGATGAATGAGAGTTTTGATGCAGAATTAGTATAGATGAATGTAATTATAAAATAATTAAATTTTATTATGGAAAATTTTATATTTTTTTTCCAATGGAATTCCAAATTATTGTGTGAATAACTGATTGAAATATATTGTGCGTAAATGAGCAAGGCAAAAAAAATGTTGTTGTTACCAAAATTATGACAAATTCTGAGATTTTTGGCAACGCATTAATATTGTTGTTAATTACACCATATAGTTAACAAGTTATGTGTGTTTCCAAAGAATTATACTTTTTGCAATGTTGTATTATCGTTGCTAAATGTAGTATATAGCAACGGCAAACATGCGATGCTAAAGAATTCTATTTTTATCAACGAAAACTTTTTCCATGGAAGTAGCAATGAAAAGGAAGACGCGTTAATAAAAAGTAAGGATTTAACAATGACTTCAGAATTTCGTTGTCGATACTTTAGGTGACGTACTTTAAACAACGGGTCTAACAACAACAAAATGTCGTTGCTAAAAGTTTTAGCAACGATTTTGATACTTTTAGTAATGAAAAATTTGTTGCTAAAAATTCATTTTTTGGTGGTGAGGGTATCATATGCTAATATCATGAATTGAACAATTTAAGATAGCGACGGGAATCGGGGGTGCCAAGGTCCACCTCTTTCGGGGAGGCAATCCTTTAAACCGGGTGGTCTATCGCACTTATGGCCGAGTAAAAAAAATCGTCGGTGCACCGTGTCACACTTCATATGCGGCATGCTATCCTTCAGGGGCAGAACCAAATTCGTCCTTTAGGGGCGACATTTCCTTCAGAAAAAGTTTTACATCAACATAGGACGTATATCCTTGCAAGCACATTTACAGTAGGTATATATGGATCTCGTCACTTAGATCATAGAACGCGTTTGATATATTTTGCATTACCAATCCTTCATACATCATTATCATGTGGAGTGGTACGAGGATCGAGATGATATATAGTAAGCATATACCATGTAAATTCGTGTTATTCTTTAAGAACATTGACGTGCTTATCAACTCCTAACATCTAAAAGATATTGTCCCATTAAAATGACAATCAATAAATCTTACGGTAATGAGATCGCATGTCAATGGTTCTAAATAACGAATTATCAATAACAAAGCATAACCGACATTGACTCTCATCTTTCTATGTTGCCTGATTTTGGTATACTATAGTGGCGCAACTAGCACATATGCTGCACATACAAAAATGGGGGATGTTCTTAATGGCGGAGGGAGAGCCTCTAAACGATTTAATAGCGTCGTAGATGCTGTTTTAAGAGTCATTGTTGGCTAATTGATTCAAAATGATCTAAAATATATTGAAAGTGATACTTGATTATAGATAAAAATCTTAATGTAAGACAATTTTTGGCTGATAGATCTAAAATTTTAAATACAAGCCATTTCTGACTAATAGATCATAAGATCTTAAATGAAATCATTTTTGGTTGATAGATTAAGGTATCTTTTCCTTAGACTATAAAACATATATTCACGTTTTAAGAAGAAGAAAACAGAAAAGATGGAGAGATAAATTTTCAAATGGTTGATCAAAGGATCTTCAGATGGTATCTTGTAAAATTTATCATACTTAATCATGTCGTTCGAGGAGGATATTGTGATCGTAAGCTTTTGTATGATAGAGTTTGGGTTGATAATGTGTTATAGTCTAATATTTTTTAAAGTAATAAGTAAGAGAGATGGAGAGATTGAGAGATAAAATTTCAAATGGTTGAATCCTTTAATGGTTCTCCATAGGGGCATCTATTTATAATAGTCAATGACTAGTAAATGGTTACATGATATGATTACATATAATCTCAAAGAGAGAAGGATATTTTTATTTATTGTTTGACCACAATCAACCAGTTAGTTACAATTGCACGACAAACAAGTTTGTTAGTTTTATAAGTTTGAAATAATGTAAGCGGAATGTTTAAAAAAAGTATAGAAACAATGATCTTTTTGGGAAATGCTTCCAATTAGTAATGGTCACAAATTAAACAAGTTGCCCCTATAGCTCAGTGGTAGAGCGTCAGTCTTGTAAACTGAAGGTCTGTAGTTCGATCCTGCATGGGGGCAAATTTTTCTATTTTAACTTTCAAATAATTTATTTATTTATTTTTATTGTTTCTATAACAAAATCAGTAAATCGATAATCTGTAACATTTTGTAAATATAATAACAAAGTCACATTTCAATAATTATCTGTAAAAGAGGTCAAAACCATGATTGTAAATTATATGTATAAGCTTTAAGTGTATGATTCCACATAAAAGTTTCTTGATAAAGGTACTGCAAAGATGACTCTGACTGTGCCAAATTTTTTTTCTAAATTTTTACTTAAAATTTTATTCATAACTAGTCCAACAATTTATTTAGGACTGTCCTGTCAAAATTTTGACAGTCCTAAATAATGTATGCAATTCAATGGACTGTCAAAATTTTGACAGTCCAACATATTGAAAGGACTGTCAAATTGACAGTCCTAAATAAACTTTTGGTCTTGTCCTGAGTAAAATTTTAAGTAAAAAATTTAGAGGTCTTCCTCTTTGAATTCAGAGTCTTCTTGCATGCTAACTTATTGTCATACAAATTATGCAGCACGAGTACCATAAATTTGTGTTCGATTTCAAAGTCAAATATGTTGATCCATTGATAGCTTAGATTATGGATGAGTGTTTCCATTTGTTAGGTTTCATTCGAGCCGAAATTGTTAAGAACGAATAAATCAAAATTATAAATATCCAAAATCGAAAGCAATAGCTAAAATCGAAATCGAATCGAATAATCGATTCTGTTTATTCGGTAGGACTATTTCTCTTGTTTAATAAGATGGGTCCAAAGGTCAAGTTTTAATTAAAAATATAATTGTTATACATCTATTTGTTATATTTCGAAGTTGCATCCAAAGTTGAACTAATATTAAATTATCAAACTTGGGATTCAAACACATACATATAATTGTTATTTTTCAAAACATAAAAAAATTTAATCATAAAATATGCATAGAATTAAAAATATTTATATAATTACACAAGATTTTTTAAATTTTCTATTTTCGGTTTTAGACCGAAAAAGAAATCCAAAATCGAAACCGGATAAGAATTTTTTTTTTTTTCAAAACAGAAATCAAACAGATTTTTTTTTCAAATTGAACCGAATCTCTTATTGTATTCGTTTCGATTTTCATTCCACAAACGAATAATGCTCACCACTAACTGAGATGCCTTTCGTTTTACATAAAATGATCTCATTTTTCTCTCACTTTGCTTGTTTGACTTGATTACATAAAAGATATTTATATAATTACACAAGATTTTATTTTAAAAACAGAAATCAAACCGAATTTTCTCTCACATTTCATAATTTTGTTTTGTCCTTAATCTATTTACTTTTTTCATTGTATCAAAAGACTGATACCAGAAGGACATCCGTATGGACTATGAATATAGGATCGGACAATCGCGGTCAATTATGTTGGAGTGGGTAGAGTTTCTAACCTATCTAAAAAATATTTCGAAATAGAATTGAGTATTTTTACATATAATAGAAATAGCTCAATTTATTTGGATTAGATATTCCTAAATATAATAGGAATATCTCAATGGATTTGGATTGGATATTCCTACATATAATAGGAATATGTCAATGAATTTGGATTTGGATTTGGATTTGGATTGAATATTCATATTTATAATAGGAATGCTAGCTGTGGGTTTGAGGCTATATATAGGTGTCTCCTGGCCCTAAAATATATCTCTCTCTAAATATATATATATATATATATATATATATATATATATATATATATATATATATATATATATATATATATATATATATATATAGCAACAAGGAGAGAAAATGAGACAAGAGTGCCATTGCAACATTGCAGAGGAGAAAGAAGGATTGGAGGCCGTTTCGAAGAAGGAGATCAGTTTCGGGTATTTCTCGTTTTCTTCTTTCTTCGTGGTTATAATCTATTTTCTGTTCCAAAAGAGTTGTGGTGATCCGTTTGGATTGGTGAGAAGTTTGTAAGGAGTCGGTGTATTTTAATTCCATTAGTGGAGGCTTTTTAGGATTGAACTCTGATCGTCCCGAGATTTTTTTCGCAAGGGTTTTCCACGTCAAAAATCTCTCTGTCTGCGATTTGTGTTTGGCGTTTTTGGTTTGTGCGTTTTGCTCGGTTCTCTCGCAGGTACTCTCTGGTTTGGGGAACGATTTTCGTACTTTCGTTCCCAACAAAGTGGTATCAGAGCCAGGTGTTGGAATTTCAGAAGGGTGTCAGGAGTTGATAGGCAAACCAGGGAGGAGAGATGTACGCGAAGCCGGTGCACATGGTAAACCTGAACGATACCAACTATCATTACTAGAGGATCAAGATGATGGATTTATTATTTGTCAGAAAGCTGGATCTGCCGGTATTTGCTTTTGAGAGGCCCAGTGACAAATTTGAAGAGGACTTGGAATTTCAAGCATATACAGGTGTGTGGGTACATCAGGCAGTTCGTTGACGAGAACGTGTACAACCACGTTGCCAATATTGAGCACGCGAGGACACTGTGGGGTAAGCTGGAATCTTTGTATGCGAAGAAGACCGTAGTAAATAAATTGTTCCTGATACGGATGATGATGGGTCTGTGGTACATGTCACGCCCTGATTCTGTGGAATCGATAGTCGTCCCCCAGGCGTGACGACGTGCGTGCCTAGGTTGCGTATAGCACAAGACTAAGGTATTTTGCATAACGAGCACATATTCAGAGTACGTAGATAATTGAAACACAATGTTGAAACATAAAAAAGTTCTCTTTATTGATAATGTACATATAGTTACAAACTCTTGAATTAGTCAGAAGGTTGTCGCACGGGCTTACAAAAGTTGACACAAAATGAGATAGTTGTCCTGTACATTACATCCTTTATTAAAACATCAAAATAAGAGACCTCTAGGCGGGACAATGGATTTTCCTCTGAGCTGCATGAGTTAAGTTTGCTAGCTCCTGGGTCTTCAAAAGTGCTTCAAAATAGGGCACGATCAGGGCATGCCGACAGCTGGACTGGATTGGACAGTGACTTCAGCTCCTTGCAGGATCTCCTTAATGCGGGAAACTTGTTTCAACGAGGGTCAGTACATCGAAACATACTGGGGAAGGAGAGCTAACCCAACTATACCAATCAACACGTTGTTTATATGAAGCATGCATATTATTTGTGGTCTTTCTAACATGCCTTAGTTCATTTTACAAGTAGGCAGTATATATAAAAACTACTGAAATGAACTTGCCACCGTTCGGTGACTTTTACCTGCCCGTCTGAACCACCTGCACAATACTTATCATGTCATTCCCTGCCATAAAGACACAAGTTAGCTTGCACATGTTTAAATATACGAGGGGATCACTGGCATGATGCCATAAAGGACCTAGTCAATGACGAGGATGGCATGCAACAAGAGCACAGGATGCGTTACAATTCATCCCGTCCAGCACATGATGACTACACATGAAGTTTTATCCGGATCGGATCGGCGCTAGTACCCCAGCGACCGTCCGCAGGAACTATGACCTTTATGCACAAGTTGTCCGTGATCAAGCGGTGTTTAGGCCAAGTTATCCATTTATGCAGTTGAGGCAACAAGAGTATAAGACAAGTAGCATTGCATGATTCATTTCTGCATAGTCTCCCTGAATAATTTATTCCATAACAAGGTGTGTACCATACTTAGTATAATTTATAGAAGAAGTATGCATTTCTACCTAAAAACTGATGCATGTATAGAATATTCCAAATGAATTAGCACGTAATAAGATAACCGTTCATAAGTTGATTGACAAGAATAAAGTAGTCCAAGTCTATTTCTTTTTATCTTGACATCTTTTAGTTATTTTGGTATCGTTTGATCGGGACAAGCAAGAATACAATATTTTAGATGTGAAGACTTGGAAGAAGGGTCAACTGAATCTAATATAAGCCACTCACAAGTTGGTTGGAGAAGGAAATGAAAGAGGTGCTTTAAGACTCCGCTCGCACATCGCCTACTGCTCGTTCACCTGTATTGCCATGAACAGCTGATCAATACCTCTTCCACCCTTTCTAAACTCAGAATTGAAGTGCAGTTCAACGAACAAAAATAATGCAATCCATCAAAACCATTCAAGAAAACATAAACAAATCTGAAAACCAACTCAAAGCACGAAAGCAACAAGACGACAGCAAAAACTAGACAAAAAAACTTGCTGCGGAGATGTCCCTCTTGACTCTGCCGCTAAGTCCATCCTCGGGACACGGTCCATTGAATATGGAAATCGATTCTGAAGAAGCAAATCCATAATGAGAATGAGTTCTTATTTTAATATATCTCGATCGAACGATACCGACTTATATTTCTTAGCCGCGCTCCTCGAATAGGGGGAATGGGGCACCACAGTACAAATATGGGGCGTCTATTATGGATCACTTGAGTAAGTTCCACGATGTGGTTGACTAGCTATCCTCGATGGGAGTCAAGTTCGACGACGATGTTCAGGGACTATGGCTGTTGTGTACATTGCCAAACTCGTGGAAGACCGTACGAATGTCTATGATCGCTTCTGCTCCGGAAGGCGTGGTCAGTCTGGAGTTTGCCAAGAGCGGGGTACTGAATGAAAAGATGCGGAGACGTTCTCTGGGCACTTCATCCACATTCCACTCAGATGCGCTTTTTTCAGAGAGCCTCGGAAGGGGTAAAAGCTGGGGTCCAGGAGGTGGCAGAGACAAAATTAGGGTAAGGTCCAAGGGTCGGTACGAGGACTCGGAGTGTTACCATTGTGGCAAGAAAGGCCACATCAAGTGGAACTATTTTTCATGGAAGAGAGAGAAGAAGGGCGACAAAGGAAAGCAAAGTGAGAACACTACAGCGGCGGCCTCGACACATGGAGGCGACGTGATCATTGTAGGTGATGAGGTAGTTATGAACCTCGCCTGCGATGACAACTCTTGGCTGGTGGACTCAGGTGCTTCTGCGCACGTATATCACAACATGACACTATTTGCTATATACACAACAGGCGACTGTGGAATGTAGAAGATGGGCAATAGAGATATGTCAAAGGCGGTTGTCATTGGAGATGTGCATTTGAGGACAAAGACATGTGCAATTCTTGTTCTCAAAGATGTTCGTCATGTTCCTGATATCCGTTTCAACCTGGTGTCGGTTGGAAGGTTGGATGACGAGGGTTTCTTCAGTCTCTTCGGGAACAATCAGTGAAAGCTTTCCAGAGGTTCGATGGTGATTGCCGGAGGAAGCAAGAGGCCCAAACTCTACTATATGGAAGGGAGAGCATATAGGGCACAGGAGGTTAACGCAACTACTGATGTGTCTACTGAGTTGTGGCACAAATGGCTCAGTTATATCACCGAGAAGGGGATGAGCTACTTAGTGAACAGGAAGATGATTCCAGGGCTAAAGTCTACAAAGTTGGAGAAGTGCACACACTGTTTGGCAGAAAAGTAAAATATGGTGTCTTTCCAAAGTCACCCAAGTTCAAGGAAGCCGGCGTTGCTCGAGTTGATTCACTCGGATGTCTGCGATCCTATGAAGGTAAAATCCATTGGTGGTGCTTCTTATTTTTAACATTTATTGATGACTGTTCCAGGAAGGTTTAGGTCTATACCTTAAAGACCAAGGATCAGGTGCTGCCTACTTTCAAGGAGTTTTAGGCCTTTGTTTAAAGGGAGACGAACAAGAAGCTGCTTTGTGTTCGGTCGAACAATGGCGGCCAGTGTATCGGTTCCTTTGATACTTTTTGCAGAGAGAAAGGGATACGACACTAGAAGACTCCACCAAAGACACCATAGCTCAATGGTGTAGCAGAGTGGATGAACATGACGCTAATGGAGAGGGTACGGTATTTGTTGTCAGAAGCAAACTTGCCAGGCAGCTATTGGGGTGAGGTACTTTACACAACTGCTTATGTTATTAATTTATCTCCTAGTTCTCCTTTGCAGGGTAATGTGCCTAATAAAGTATGGTATGACAAAGATCTATCATACAATCACCTACGAGTATTTGGTTGTAAGGCCTTCGTGCTTGTACCGAAGGACGAGGGATCCAAACTTGAGCCAAAGACGAGGCGGTGCGTCTTTGTTGGCTACGGTTGGGATGATTTTGGCTATAGACTCTACGATCCAGTGGAAAGAAAGCCCTAAAAAAGCAGAAACGTGGTATTCGTCGAGGATCAGACCATAACCAACACTCATGATTTTGAGATTCCTTCTGAGGCTGAGGAATTGCCTGAGTTAAAATTATTTTGCTTCGAGCAGTTTCCAAAGGATATCGCAAATGATCCAGTTATGGGGGAGCCAGTATATGGAGTTGCCCCAACCTTGATCATCAGCCTGCTAATGGTGTTTAGGGTGACCCACAGGAGGATGAGTATGCCGAGGAGGAAGTTCCTGGACGGGAGGAGACTATAGATATACAGCCAGCACCAGTGGTTCCGTTGAGGAGGAGCGATGGAGAGCGTCGACCATCTACGAGATACTCATCGGGTGAGTATGTGCTACTGACTGACGGGAGAGAACCCGAAAGTTTCGTAGAGGCTATGGAAGACGAACACAGGCAGGAGTGGATGGAGGCCATGCAAGAGAAGATGAGTTCCTTGGAGGCCAACTCTACCTATGATCCGGTGCGGTTGCCAAAGGGCAAGAAGGCTTTGAAGAATCGATGGGTGTTCAGAGTGAAGCAGACAGATAATGCTACTCGCCCTCGATACAAAGCGAGACTGGTAGTTAAAGGCTACAGTCAGCAGAAATATGTAAATTATGATGAGATCTTTTCGCTAGTCGTCAAGCAATCGTCTATACGGGTGGTGCTAACATTGGCAGCCAGTTTCGACTTGGAGGTCGAGCAAATGGACGTGAAGGCGATATTCCTCCACGGTGATCTTGAGGAGTTGTACATGGAGCAGGCAGAGGGATTCTGTGAGAAGGGCAAGTCATATTTGGTCTGCCGATTGAGGAAGAGCTTGTATGGTCTAAAACAGGCTCTGAGGCAGTGGTACATGAAGTTTGAGTCGTTTATGGGGGAGCATGGCTATGCACGGACGACATCGAATCATTATATTTTTATGAGGCACTTCGCCGAGGATAATTTCATTATTTTGTTGCTTTATGTTGATGACATGCTGTTGGTGGGTCGAAATGCCACCAGGATTGCAGAGTTAAAGCGCCAACTAGGCGCGGCCTTCTCTATGAAGGATTTGGACATAGCGAAGACTATTCTTGGGATGGAGATCAGCCGATAGAGAGAGTCCAAGTTGCTACACTTGTCCCAAAAAAGTACATTCATCGGGTACTTCAGCGTTTTGGGATGGACGGGTCGAAGAAAGTGAGTAACCCCCTTGCGGCTCACTTTAAGTTCATTGAGGAGCAGTGTCCATCTATCGAGGACGAGAAGGAAGATATGGAGCGAGTTCCATATGCCTCAGCCGTGGGGAGTCTTATGTATGCTATGGTATGTACGAGGCCAGATATTGCTCACGCAGTCGGCACAGTTAGCAGGTACACTTCCAATCTTGGAAGGGTACATTGGAGTGGGGTGAAGTGGATTCTACGATATCTTCAGGGTACTGCCGATTGAAAACTTTTATTTGGTGGTGATGAACCGAAGCTGGTTGGATATACCGATGCTGATATGGCTAGAGATGTAGAGACGAGGTGAACGACTTTAGGCTATGTGATAATGTTTGCTAGTGGAGCAGTATCGTGGTAGTCGCATTTACAGAAGTGTGTTTCCTTGTCAATGGTAGAGGCAGACTACATTGCGGCGACGGAGGCTTGTAAGGAGTTGTTGTGGATGAAGAAGCTGCTGTAAGAAATTGGGCTAAAGCAGGAGCAGTATCCTTTTCTTTGCGAAAGTCAGAGTGCTATTCACCTTGTGAAGAACCAGATATTTCATAACCGGTCCAAGCACATTAATATCCGGTATCATTAGATACGGGATATGGTTGACAAGAAGGAAGCGGCGCTTGAGAAGGTTCATACATATGACAACGGAGAAGATATATTCACAAAGGTTCTACCAAGAAAAAGTTTGAGTACTGCAGGCGGATCGTCGGGATGATGATCCCCTCCACATAGTTGTGAAGGGAGAGATTTGTTGGAGTCGGTGGGGTTCCCAACCTATGTAAAAAATACTTCGGAGTATGATTGAGTATTTCTACATATAATAGGAATACCTCAATTTATTTGGATTGGATATTCCTAAATATAATAGGAATATCTCAAAGGATTTGGATTGGATATTCCTACCTATAATAGGAATATGTTAATGGATTTGAATTTGGATTGGATATTCCTATCTGTAATAGGAATGCTAGTTGCGGGTTTGAGGCTATATAGGTGTCTCCTAGCCCTAAAATATATATCTCTCTAAAAAAAATAGCAACAAGGAAAGAAAATGAGGCAAGAGTGTCATTGTAACATTGGAGAGGAGAAAGAAGGATTAGAGGTCATTTCGAAGAAGAAGATCAGTTTTCGGTATTTTTCGTTGTCATTCTTCTTCGTTGTTATAATCTATTTTCTGTTCCAAAAGAGTTGTGGTGATCCGTTTGGATCAGTGAGAAGTTTGTAAGGAGTCGGTGTATTTTTTATTCCATTAGTGGAGGCTTTTCAGGGTTGGATTCTGATCGTCCCGTGGTTTTTTCCGCAAGGATTTTCTACGTCAAAATTCTCTGTGTCTGTAATTTGTGTTTGGCATTTTTGGTTTCTGTATTTTGCTTGGTTATCTCGCAGGTTCTCTCTGGTTTGGTTAACGGTTTCCGCACTTTCGTTTCCAACAAATTATAAGAAAAAGTTAGGTGCTTTTGTGCATGCAATGTTCTTAATCTGTGGTTTGGAGGCTAAGAAAGTTGGAAAAAGAAAACATGATACTATAAAAATGAATCAGAGTTTCCGGAACTAATCCGCATAAGCTTTACCAAAAATGGTATATCAACGAGGCTTGTTTTCCAATTTTGTTGCTTAAAATATCTCATTTCTCTATCTTGACTCCCAAAATATTTGTGGGGTAAGGATGAAATTAGAGTTAATGGAATGGCTAGAAAGCATGTTAGATACATTTTCGATAAAAGGACATAAACTTCGAGACTAAACTCAACATATAATTAAATATAACAAGTTGCAAGTAATATTAAGTGGAATAGAAGTTGGATATATGCAAGATATGATAACCTTCATTACATATCTACTCCAATATTTGTTCTATTTTAAGGTTTATACCTGAAACTTATGTTACTTTTATTTCCTTTAGGTAAAAACTTTTTCGTAAATCTAATACTTAGACATTTAGCTTACATAAATTTGAAATTATAAACAAAATTCCATACCTCAATGCATAAGACCCAGACAATCTTGTAAGTAATTGACATAGTGTCAATTACATTTGACAATTATGTTCACGATGATAATTATTATTTAAGATATTCTTATTATGTTACCTTAGATTAGTGGTCCTTGGGCCAAATTTGACAGGTAGATTGCTGGGGGAACTAAACATTTGTTATTTATCTTCAAATTTTTAGTATGATTTGATTTGCTTATCTAGTGCATACTAATTTATACGTATTCTAGTTCTTTTTAATTTTAATATTTTCCTTAATACATATTCTTGACTGTCCTAATTTGATGGGGTTGCTTGTGACTTCTTGTTGTATTGTGTTGTTTTTGTATATAATAAAGATTCAACAAAGTGAGAATTAGCATGGAAAAATATAATTTACTTTTTTTGAACTAATAATACTAGTTGCATCTACAACCATTTTGTAAGAAGAAGAAAAATTGACGTTGGATATCCTATTTTCATAATTCTTCGTGACTCATGCTTAAATTAGTATTGGAATTGCAATTTGTACATATGTTTAGGTTGCTTCTTTCAATATTAGGTACTAAAGATTTTCATAACCATGTTTGTAATTTCAGGAAAGATGGTAGAGATTGAAGAGGAGACATAAACACAAGGTTTGACATTGACACATGACGAAGTTGTTGAAAAAGTCTTAAAGGATCAATCAAGCTATATCCAGAATCTTAGTGTGTATGTTAGACCAACAACTTCCTCTCGCTTAACTGCAACATCCATAACCTTTGAGACAGATGTTAGGCTAAGGGCTGAGATAACGGAGATGAATGAGAGTTTTGATGCAGAATTAGTATAGATGAATGTAATTATAAAATAATTAAATTTTATTATGGAAAATTTTATATTTTTTTCAAATGGAATTCCAAATTATTGTGTGAATAACTGATTCAAAGATATTGTGCATAAATGAGCAAGGCAAAAAAAATGTTGTTGTTACCAAAATTATGACAAATTCTGATATTTTTGGCAACACATTAATATTGTTGTTAATTACACCATATAGTTAACAAGTTATGTGTGTTTCCAAAGAATTATACTTTTTGCAATGTTGTATTATCGTTGCTAAATGTAGTATATAGCAACGGCAAACATGCGATGCTAAAGAATTCTATTTTTATCAACGAAAACTTTTTCCATGGTAGTAGCAATGAAAAGGAAGACGCGTTAATAAAAAGTAAGGATTCAACAATGACTTCAGAATTTATCATACTTAATCATGTCGTTTGAGGAGGATATTGTGATCGTAAGCTTTTGTATGGTAGAGTTTGGGTTGATAATGTGTTATAGTCTATTTTTTTTTAAAGTAATAAGTGAGAGAGATGGAGAGATTGAGAGAAGAATTTTCAAATGGTTGAATCCTTTAATGGTTCTCCATAGGGGCATCTATTTATAATAGTCAATGACTAGTAAATGGTTACATGATATGATAACATATAATCTCAAAGAGAGAAGGATATTTTTATTTATTGTTTGACCACAATCAACCAATTAGTTACAGTTGCACGACAAACAAGTTTGTTAGTTTTAGAAGTTTGAAATAATGTAAGTGGAATGTTAAAAAAAAGTATTGAAACAATGATCTTTTTGGAAAATGTTTCCAATAAATAATGGTCAATAATTAAATAAGTTGCCCCTATAGCTCAGTGGTAGAGCGTCAGTCTTGTAAACTGAAGGTCTGTAGTTCGATCCTGCATGGGGGCAAATTTTTCTATTTTAACTTTCAATTTTTTTTTTTTTTTTTGGTTTTCTATAACAAACTCAGTAAATCGATAATCTGTAACATTTTGTAAATATAATAACAAAGTCACATTTCAATAATTATATGTAAAAGAGGTCAAAACCATGATTGTAAATTATATGTATAAGCTTTAAGTGTATGATTCCACATAAAAGTTTGTTGATAAACGCACTGCAAAGATGACTCGGACTGTCGCAATTTTTTTTTCTAAATTTTTACTTAAAATTTTATTCAGGACTAGTCCAACAATTTATTTAGGACTGTCAAAATTTTGACAGTCCAACATATTGAAAGGACTGTCAAATTGACAGTCCTAAATAAATTTTTGGACTAGTCCTGAGTAAAATTGTAAGTGAAAAATTTAGAAAAAAAAATTGTACCTTCCTGAGTATATTTTGTAGTGCCTTTATCATCAGCCCACAGAAAAATAGGTCTTCCTCTTTGAATTCAAAGTCTTCTTGCATGCTAACTTATTGTCATACAAATTATGCAGCACGAGTACCATAAATTTGTGTTCGATTTCAAAGTCAAATGTTGATCCATTGATAGCTTAGATTAGGGATGAGTGTTTCTATTTATTAGGTTTCATTCGAGCCGAAATAGTTAAGATCGAATAAATCAAAATTATAAGTATTCAAAATCGAAAGAAATAGCTAAAATCGAAATCGAATCGAATAATCGATTCCGTTTATTCGGTAAGACTTTTTCTCTTGTTTAATAAGATGGGTCCAAAGGTGGAGTTTTAATTAAAAATATAATTGTTATACATCTATTTGTTATATTTTGAAGTTGCATCCAAAGTTGGACTAATATTAAATTAGCAAACTTGGACTTCAAACACATACATAGAATTATTATTTTCAAAATATACATATTTTTAATTATAAAATATAATAGAATTAAAAATATTTATATAATTACACAAGTTTTTTTTATTTTTTTATTTTCGATTTTAGACCGAAATCGAAATCCAAAACCGAAACTGGATTAGATTTTTTTTTTTTTCAAATAAAATATCGAACCAATTTTTTTTCTTTTCAAATCGAACCGAATCTCTTATTGTATTCATTTCAATTTTCATTCCACAAACGAATAATGTTCACCACTAACTGAGATATTTTTGGTTTTACATAAAATGATCTCACTTTTCTCTCTCACTTTGCTTGTTTGTCTTTATTACATAAAAGATTTTAGGCGTAGCGAAAGGCGGACCGAAAAAATTTCAGCTGGAGATGGACTGGAGTTGATTAGGATGAACTGACTAAAATGAAAAAAAATTAAATTTTTTTTTTAAATAAATTGGGTGGACTGGCCATTGGGCCGCGTAGCTAGCTATCTTTGTATGCTTTTGGATCCTCGAACCATAAGAAGAACGGATTTCAGGAATTCAACCGCTTGTAACCGTGATAATTGCCAGATGGGCCCTTCAATGTACACCATACAAAAAACAAAATAACATTTCATAATTTTGTTTTGTCCCTAATTTATTTACTTTTTTCATTATATCAAAAGACTAATACCAGAAGGACATCCGTATGGACTATGAATGTAGGATTGGACCCTAGCTAGATAGATCGTGGTCAATTATAAGGAAAAGTTAGGTGCTTTTGTGCATGCAATGTTCTTAATATGTGGCTTGGAGGCTAAGAAAGTTGGAAAAGAAAACATGGTACTATGAAAATGAATTCCAAGAGTATTAATAGGGAGTGAAATTAAACAAGAAATAGCATGCTCAACTAGTATGCCTCATGTAATTTAAAAATGTGGTTGAAAGAATTCTTTGTTACGTGGCTGTATTGTTGGAAAAGAAACACGAAAATTGTCCTAAATCAAGAGACTGCGAGAGAATCGATATAAATTGCACGAAAACCAACTTTCAAAAATCACAGACAAGGCCAAACGCAAAAAAAAGGATTTTGACATGAAAATTCCTTGAAAAAAAATATTACGGGAGTCCGACCTTAAAAAGCCTTCACTAATGATTAGAATAACACACTCTCTACAAACTTCTTCATCGAACCAGTTGGATCACTGCAACTACTCAAAGTAATAAAATATATTACAGAAGTTACCGAAGAACGGAGATGACGAGAACAATCACCCGAAATGATCGCCCTTTGAAATAACCAAAATTTTCTCTTTCTTTTCTTCGAAAGTTACAAACTTGATAATAACTCTCTCCATTTTGAACACACACACACACTCTCTCTCTCTCTCTCTATATATATATATATATATATATATATATATATATATATATATAGTAGATGTTATATTGAATTATGGTTAGAAATGTCCTATTTAAAGTCTCATAAATCCTGCAGCAATTTGGACCGTTGATGGATCCAACGGTGTAAATAAAACTCCCAAATTTGACTTCAGTCCCCCGACAACGGTATACCTGTGGTATATCGATATATAATGAATTGACAAGTAGAAATATTTTGGAATGTAAAGCGGTATACTGATGATATGGAGCGAGTTCCATATGGCTCAGTCGTAGGGAGTCTTATGTATGCTATGGTATGTACGAGGTCAGACATTGCTCACGCAGTCGGCACAGTTAGCAGGTACACTTCCAATCCTCGAAGAGTACATTGGATTGGGGTCAAGTGGATTCTAGGATATGTTCAGGGTACTGCCGATTGGAAACTTTCATTTGGTGGTGATGAGCCGAAGCTGGTTGGATATACCGATGCTGATATGACAGGAGATATAGAGACGAGGTGATCAACTTCGGGCTATGTGATGATGTTTGCTAGTGGAGCAATATCGTGGTAGTCGTGTTTACAGAAGTGTGTTTTCTTGTCGACGACAGAGGCAGAATACATTGCGGCGACGGAGGTTTGCAAAGAGTTGCTGTGGATGAAGAAGCTGCTGCAGGAAATTGGGCTAAATCAAAAGCAGTATTCTTTGCTTTGCGAAAGTCAGAGTGCTATTCACCTTGTGAAGAACCAGACATTTTATAACCAGTCCAAGCACATTGATACCCGGTATCATTGGATACGAGATGTGGTTGACAAGAAGGAAGCGGCGGTTGAGAAGGTTCATACAGATGACAACGGAGAAGATATGTTCATAAAGGTTCTACCAAGGAAAAAGTTTGAGTATTGTAGGCGGATCGTCGGGATGACGATCCCCTCCACATAATTGTGAATGGAAAGATTCGTTGGAGTGGGTGGGGTTCCCAACCTATGTGAAAAATATCCCGAAATAGGATTGAGTATTTCTACATATAATAGGGATACGTTAATTTATTTGGATTAGATATTCCTAAATATAATAGGAATATCTCAATGGATTTGGATTGGATATTCCTACATATAATAGGAATATGTCAATGGATTTAGATTTGGATTTGGATTAGATATTCCTATCTATAATAGGAATACTATTTGTGGGTTTGAGGCTATATATAGGTGTCTCCTGGCCCTAAAATATATATCTCTCTCTAAAAAAAATTAGCAACAAGGAGAGAAAAGAAGGCAAGAGTGTCAATACAACATTGGAGAGGAGAAAGAAGGATTGTAGGCCGTTTCGAAGAAGGAGATCAGTTTCGGGTATTTCTCATTGTCTTTCTTCTTCGTGGTTATAATATATTTTCTATTCCAAAAGAGTTGTGGTGATCCGTTTGGATCGGTGAGAAGTTTGTAAGGAGTCGGTGTATTTCTTATTCCATTAATAGAGGCTTTTCAGGATTGGACTTCGATTGTCCCGTGGTTTTTTCCGCAAGGATTTTCCACGTCAAAAATTTCTGTGTCTGTGATTTGTGTTTAACGTTTTTGGTTTATGCGTTTTGCTCGGTCCTCTTGCAGGTACTCTCCGGTTTGGTGAACGATTTTGTCCTTTCGTTCCCAACAAATTATAAGAAAAAGTTAGGTGCTTTTGTGCATGCAATGTTCTTAATCTGTGGTTTGTAGGCTAAGAAATTTGGAAAAGAAAACATGGTACTATGAAAATGAATTCTAATTGTATTAACAGGGACTAGGGAACGTTGAGTAAATATATACAATAACAAAATAAGGCTATCTCCAAATAAAAATTTTAAAATTGATTTTCTATTCTACTTGGCATTGTACTTATAGTTGGCAGAGTTTCTAGGTGACAGAAAATAAAATGGTCAATTTAATGATTTAGTTTGAAAGTATGGTTCAATATTAATTGTTATGATAGATGGAAATCTTCCATAAAAGTTCCTAAATGTATAAATTCTTATAAAAACATTTCTTCCTATATTTAGTGTGTCTGTAGGAGAGAATAAATATTTTATCTTTTTAAAGAATTTCTACCATAATATTTGGATATGGCCTAAGGAAGCAGATCATTCCTAGGATGTAAACATATTTTCATTGACGGGAGACTTCTCTGAGTTCTAGCTAGGCCACGAATCGGAGTCCAACTTTAAAAAGCCTTCACTAATGATTATAAGAATACACTTCCTAGAAACTTCTCCATCGAACCAGTTGGATCACTACAACTACTCAAAGTAACAAAAATATATTACAGAAGTTATCGAAGAAAGGAGATGACGAGAACAATCATCTGAAATGATCGCCCTTTGCAATTTGGACTGTTGATGGATCCAACGGTGTAAATAAAATTTTCAAATTTGACTTTAGCTCCCGACAATGGTATACCTGTGGTATATCGATATATAATGAATTGGCAAGTAAAAAAAATTTAGAATGTAAAACGATATACTGTCGATATATTATAGTATATCAGCAATATACTAAATCAGTGAATCAGAGTTTCCGGAACTAATCCGCAGAAGCGTTACCAAAAATGGTATATCAATAAGGCTAGTTTTCCAATTTTGTTGATTAAAATGTCTCATTTTATCGCCCTTTGGTGAAAGATTTCCGTTGAGTCTCCGTCGCCGTCGATGCCCGCAACCACCGAGGATCACTCTGTGACCTCGTCGAGATGCCCTTCCTCCAACACTTTAATTCTCTACCACTCTAGTACTTCTCTAGGTGAGTTCTGATCCTCCTTGCATTATTACCCATTCATGAGAAAAACTATTGATGAACACTAAAATCTTATAATTGTATATAGCTGGTACGGGTACAACCCGGTTTGAGCGGAGGATGTATGTGCTTCACAAAGAAATCAGATAGTAAGTAATAGAAAAAGTTATAAGGAAATGTGAAGAATAGGATATGGCATATAACATTGCAGTACACTGAAATCTTATAATGATCATGATCTCGGATCATTATACGCCAAACAGATAACTATGAGCTTAAGCATGGAATAATTAATTGGCCGAGAATGAATTCATCTTAGGCTTTTATTAATTATTTATCTAGAGTTTGGGTAATCTCTTTTAATCATTTTAGGCTTTCATAAAAACTTGGACTGGGCCTAAGGAAATCTCTTGCTTAAACAAATCTAGTAACCTTTATTTATAGGTTGTGGATAAGTATTCAGGTATAGGTTCCATATTCTATATAGGCTTTGAAGCATAAGTTAATATTTAATGTTAAAGCAAGCCTTAAAATGAGTAAAATAGAGTTGGAAATGATAAATAACTCTAATAGTTTTTTTTTGGCTAAATTATAACTTAATACCCTCAACTATTCAAGTTTTTCGAGCTCGATATCCTCAACTTTGATAGGTAGCAACTTAATATCCTAAAATAAAAAATGACGAAACTATCCCTTATCTTTCTCCCCCCCTTCTCCCATCCGGCTACCCCCCCCCCCCCCCATATGACCGAGTGAGGGGGAGGCTACGAGAGCAGGGGCGGAGGCAGGGGCCGTGTAGTCGGGTGGGGGGAGGGGAGGAGGGGGGGTAGTTTTGTCCTTTTTTAATTTTAAGATATCAAGTTGATACTTATCAAAGTTGAGTGTATAAAGTTGAAAAACTTGAATAGTTGGGGATATCAAGTTGTAATTTAGCCTAGTTTTTTTTATATATTCGTAAAGGTTTTTTTTTCTGAATCGACTATTATGTTAACTTTATGGGCATGGGTGATGGTTTGGTAAATATTAAATATGAGGCACATGAATATAAAATCAAATTTGGGCCTTTTGATTTAATTGGATTGAGCTCATTTTGAGCTTCTATAATTAAAGATGTAATTAGTTAGACTTATATTACAATAATTTAGGCTTTAAGCATAAAAGAAATACTTGGACTTCAGAGTAGGTTTTTGAAAATATAAAAGTAATTAAGAATGAGTTTAGATAAATATTAATCTAATTGGTTTAATAAATATTTGAAATAAACAAGTGTGCTTTTAATGAGCAAATCTTTTGGATTATTTAGGCTTGATCAAACTAAGGCATATGTGAGCTTCAACCACTTTGGATCTAAGGCAAGTACTTATTTTGATTGCTTTCATTACTTGATAGTTTCTCTAACTCATGATCTAGATATGCATTAATTGATCTTGACACACTTGTTTACATGAGATTAATGTTTTATGGATTCATATTCGTGATTATCATGGTTCATGTTTATCGTGTTTTTCGTGATTATTGTGTTCATGATTCTTCGTGTCGTGACTTGAATCCAGGAGTACTAGTCGGACGAAAAAAATACCTTAGTAGACATGTAAACTACCGAAAACTACTCTACGACACAAGCAAATTGTTGATAAAACTCCAAAATAGCATTTTCTTTGTCTAATCTAGAAAGATAGCAGTCGCACAATACACGTACGGGGTTCCATATTTACCTTCTAGCCATTTACTTATCGAAAGTAGTATTTCAAAACACATAGTTTAGATGTAGATTATTTTTACCACTCTTGTTCTTGATATCACATGCCATGTTGTTCGTATTTACTTGTTTCCCTCAACTTGCCTTACCATATTTCTAGTTTTACCTGTTTATCATATATCACATATTCTATTTTCTGTTTTGTAGTTTCTATCATGTTATGTATAGTTTATTATGTATGTACTTGTTCCAATTCTGATTAGATGATAATATTTTAGGAGATGAGTACGTTGACATATAGGTTACTCACATGGACTTCAAGCCTGAGTTTGAGGTTAGCTAATTTCTCAATTTACTTATCTTTATGTCATAGTCTAGCTTTTATTTGTATGCTTTTCAGCCTGTTCCTTTAGATATTGATATAGTTAATTATTAGGTAAAACTGTAGATGATATACTTGAGCACATATATATAGAGATAAAGAGCATACTATCATCGATGATGCAGCGTAGGCTGGACGTACTCACGCAATCGCATTTAATCATCTGGATGTGGGTCGTGACACTAATAAACATCATAACATAGTCCAAATTCGATCTCATGTTATCCATCTCTCCGGGCATATCAGCATCGGTATATCAAACCATCTTCGTCTCGTTAATCAAGAATAAAAGCTTCTAATCAGTAGTGTCCCGAAGATATCAAAGTATTGACTTGACTACTCTCCAACATACCCTTCCTGGATTGAAAAGATACTTGCTAACCATGCCAAGTACATGAGCAATATTTGGCATTGCACACACACCATGCATACATGAGATTTTCCATAACTAAAGTATATGAAATTCCCTCCATATCTTCCTTTTTATCCTCGGTAGATGGACATTATTCCGTAGTGAGCTTAAAGTGAGCTGCAAAGGACCCATCCATTCTGAAATACTAAAGTACCTCGTGAATGAACTATTTTAGGACAACCAAAGCAACTTGGAGTCTCTATCTCGGTTGATCTCCATCCCATGAATAATCTTTATTGCACATAAATGCTTCATAGAGAAGTTTATGCCTAGTTAGCCCTTCAACCCCGCTATCTTGGTGGTATTTTGACCCACAAATAGCATATCGTCAACATGGAACAATAAAATAATGAAATTATCCCCGATAAAATGCTTCACAAATACACAATGGTCTGATGTCGTACGTGCATAACCATCTCCCATAAATGACTCAAAACTTTTTGTTCCACTATCAGGGAGCCTGTTTCAAACCATATAAACTCTTCTTCAACCAAAAGACCAAATGTGACTTATCATGTTCATAGAATACCTCGAGATGCTCATTATATAATTCCTTCCCTAAATAACCGTGGATGAATGGTTTCTTTTCGTCCATCTATTCAACCTCTGAGTTGAAAATGGCTATTAGCGTTAGCCCCACTCGAATAGATGACAAATTGACGACCGACAAGAAGATTTTATCAAAATTTAAGCCCGTTCGCTAACTGTAGCCTTTAGCTACCAGTCTTGCTTTGTATCGAGGGAGAGTAGCATCTTTCGTCTGCTTTACTCTGAACACGGATCAATGTTTTAAAGTCTTATTGCCCTTTGGCAATCGTAGTAGCTCATAAGTAGAGTTTACCTATATATAAGAAACTCATCTCCGCCTATATGGCCTATATCCACTCCTACTTATATTCGTCTTCCATTACTTCTACGAAGATTTTCAGTTCTTCTACGTCAATAGCATATACTCATCTTAAAAGTACCTTATGGAAGTTTGATTTGCTCTCTCGTTCTCATCCTCAATGAAACCTCTTGTGCTGGCTATGTACCAACCACCTCATTCCCTTCAAGAACTGACTCCTCGACGTGCTCATCCTCTAGAGGGTCATCCTGATCATCATTAGCGAGATGATGATCAAGGTTGGAAGAATCTCCATGTATTAGCTCTCCCATAATTAACTGGATTCTTTGTAGTGTCCTTTAGAAATAGCTTGAAGTATGATGAATCTAACCCAGGCAATTTCTCATCCTTAGAAGGCATCTCATAATATTAAGTGTTTGTCATGGTCTGATCATTGACAAAAAATATGTTCCTGCTTCTGTAGAGTTTTCTTTCCACTAGATTGTAGAGTCTATACCGAAACTCATTTTGACCAAAGTCGACAAATATGCACCGTCTCATCTTCGGCTCAAGTTTGGATCTTTTATCCTTCAGTACATGCACGAAGGCCTTATGTTCGCCATTACAAGTTTTAAAATTACTTGGTTTAATGAAAAACAAAAAAATTACAAAAAAATTCTGAACAGAAAAAATCTAAGTACAACTTTTTTGATTCTGGGGAGTGAGATGATGGAGATCGAGCGCTGCAGTGGCTCCTTTACTCCGTTGACAATCTGACTAAAGAAGGGAAAGTACTTTATATCTCTTTTTCCTGTGTGTCTTCCCCTGGCCAGTCGTCCCAGTGGGGGTATGCTACCCTAGATATTTAGAAATATCCTGCTGACGGGCTATAGGTGCCGCATATGCCTCTGTTTGGTAGCTTCATAGGACTCCTTCAATAGAATATAGTTGCAACTGTAGCCGCATACCACGAGCCTGCTACCATGTGACCTTGGTTGGGATATGCTATTGATAGGATCTCGAGATTATTTTTAACTCCGTTGTGTGCGTGACTCGGTCAGCTGGACACGCAGTCAACACTTATTGTGTGAAGATCTTTTTAGTTGCAACAGACAAATCTTGCAAGATGAAAGCCGTATAACATCTTGGCCTCATAGCATCTTGGCCACATATGTGCTCTAATTTAGCCTTGGTCTTATGGACACTTTGGTCGTATGGCGTTGTGGTCGCATGCAAGCTCTCGTCTGGCCTTGGTCAAATGGATACTTTGGTCGCATGATTACGAGGCCACATAGGGCCTTGGTCGTAAATGAGGGAACACGTTGCATGGTACATATGATGGTTATTAACGCACTGATGTGACTTTTTGTCTTTTTATGAGCCACCATCACTTTTGCGATTCTCGATGCGTTATGGTTGATTAGTGGTGTGTTAGGACTTCTGATAGGCATTAAATGTCATATCAGGGGATCTTATGTGGCCCCTTACTTCGTGGCTGTTCAGGCCGAATGTGATCTTCTTATTAGGCTGCCAATTCCTTGGTTGTCTGGGCCGCGTGGGCTCTATATGGCTCATCTGCAGCCTACTTTTATTTTGAAGGGATGAGCTCTATGCGGCCTGCATGATTTTCACGTTTCTACAAGACCCGCTTCAAAGTTTCTAGAATGATAAGTTTGGAATACTTTGAACCAGAAGCATTGTCGAGGATTTTTGGTCGTATATGAGTGACTTATCGTATAGATATGTTGTTACATAGTCTGCTCTGTCAGGCTGTCAGATCATTAAATGATTAGATTTTCTTCAATCCTCGAGCGAATCTCTAGGGGTTTTGTGTCGTTAGGAAATAAAGTGGTTTAACAACCGAGAAGTTGCCGTCATCCGTTGCCGTTATGCGAATCAAGATAGACCGAAACTCGAAACGACCGCCGTCATTATCCTGAGCTGTATAGTCTCCCCTATATAAAGGGGCTTTGAGGAAAGAGAAAATTTCTTCACAAAACTTTTAAGTTCTTTCCTCTATTCTTCCTCATTGCTGCCATGGCTCTCAAAGCTTTCTCCTCCGTCTCTACTGCCAAGAAGACCTCGAAGGGCAAGGGAAAGACCAAGGGAAAGGGTTGCATTGTCGAGCCTGACCCTCCTATGTTTCCCAACGACGTTCAACCATCGATTAAGGGTAGGTCATTGGGGGAAGACGAAGTGGAGTTCTGAACATAGAGACACAAATGCACAATTGGGCGCTTGGATGAGTCTATGCGCCAACTTTTCACTATCGCATGGAAGCCCAGCCGCATAGGAAGCCCAGCCGCATAAACAATGCTGTCGCATAAGAAGCTATGTCGCATAGAGAACCCTACCGCATGGTTGATTCGGCCGCATGGGTTGACTCAACCCCATGAGTAACCATCTCGCATAAACAATGATGTCGCATGGTTTGGCTCGGCCGTATGAGCAATCCAGCCGCATGAGTATATCACTTTGGAACAATGATACTCCTCTCAATGATTCTGACCAAACTCCTTTGTGTTTTTTGCAGTGACTTTGCCTACCGCACCCTCTAGTGAACTAGTTCTTTGTCTCGGTCTACTTCCATTGAACATGAACCTCAGAGACTTGATTGCGGCTATTAATACCCATATTGACAAAGATCTCCTTCCTGAACATCAATAGAATATTGCTGAGAAGACACCTTCCTTTTTGTTGAGCCTGATAAACTCAGGGTAGATCCCGCTAAAGATGGGAAGAACTTCTTTAAGAAGCCGTAATTCTTATTTCGGGATGCACTGGAGTATTCTCAGTACGAGATGGAGAGGACTAGGAAGAACTGGTCTTTTACTTTTCAAGAGACGGAGATGATATTTTCTTCTTTTGAACGTCACTTGCCTTTATCGGACCTGAATGTGATGATGGGTCCACGGCGGATAGACTGGAAGTTAATCCCTGAGCCACATGGGACCCTCCTTGGCAATGTCCGGTGTGGGACCGAAAAGAACAAATGGCAGTTTTATAGCGTGAAGGAGTCACCCATGTACTACTTGCTTTAGAGATAAACTTCCCCCTCTTCGTAGCCCTAACGGAATTGTACAACCTTCGCATGGGGACTTTCTTTACGCCTGACGGCGAGATGGGATTGGCCTTGCAAGAGATGCATACCATCTCCAAACTCCCTAGGGACGAAGAACCCTACAAAGAGTATACCCCGAGTAATAAAAACCTCGGAGAGTTAGAAGCAGAGAACCTGGAGGTCCTGGCGGTGCACCAAGAATTGCTATGCCACCAAGGCATTTGTCAGCGGATGTCGAAGGAGAAGAAGAATTCCTCTGAGGGATCTTCACTTCATATCACAACTTGGACTCGCCAACTCTTTTCGGAGCTGAAGGAGTCCAGTAGAGTTCATTTTCGGGCACCACAATCAGAGCATAAAGTGGCTGATTCAATTCAGGTGCTGAGAAAACTAGCTGCTATTGAGGATGAAGACGTTGATGGTTCCTCGAAGAAAGGGGACGAATCTGTTGATGAGCTGGGTCACCTCGAAGAGAAAATTAGCTACTTATATATGGACACTCACTGGTTATCCGCTAAGGCCGTGCTGGAGGGATACCTGATGCTCTGGTTGCGCAACTGCGTAGTCCCAGGCAGATTTGGAACAATAGAGAGGATCAGTCGCGCCCTCATCTTTCCGGCCGCAAAGTTGGATTTCGGCCATAAGCTGGCCCTTCTACCGGCTATGGTATGCTATATCCATCGGGGTCTCCGCAACTTTACTAAGAAGGTGGAGGACCATCCTGGTAAGGGGTATTTCAACAGGGTCGAGATCCCTTACCATTATTTGATGGGTTGGCTTCTCCTAGATCATGGGTCTCTGAGCCCTAGAACTGATAAGAACATGGTGGTTGCTGATGCCCTGATGTGCAGGTATCGAGGAATGAAGTAAAAATATGATACAGCCCCTGCTGGTAGGAGGGAGCTCTCCTTCATGACTGGCTGGAGTTTCTTTACATCCGAGCATGAGTTCACCAATGAGGAGAGAAATATTGTTCATCAGGATGGCATGGGGGGTGCCTCAAAATTTGTCTGAGAGGCTCTTTCGCTGGCTCCAAGCCATCCGTCCCTCCCACTTAGTGTACCAAAATAAATTTATTATTTTTGTGGAGCCTTATCTGCCCAGCCAGTTCACTTGTCAGTTTGGCTACACTCAGCTCATATTGGGTCATCCTAGTGCTTCCCTCAGATACAACGACAGCTTACTCGATGGGGGCCGAGCATGGAGTTATTATAGTGCCACTGGCACTCAAGCTCAATTTCAGTTGCTGTCGGCTGGCGTCTTGCCCAGAATGTTATACACATCGACAAAATATTATTATATGGCCAATGCTCCACCGGCTAACTTTGACCCAGAGAGGAGTTATATCGAAGATACTATGCTGATGCCTCCGAAAGCAAGGGTACATAGGATGCCTAAGAAAGGTAAGGGAGTTGTTGACCTCTGATCGTGTAACCTGTTCTGATGAGGCCATCTCCGATGTTCTTGTAACCGTGGCTACTGGATCATCCTTCGAGGTTATCGTGATACAATCTGATGTTGGCATACAGGTGAGTGTAGACGACGTGGGACTCCTTGGTACCCCTATTCCTAGTCGTATTGCTACCCAGCTGTCTGCTGCCGAGTTGCCGGGTGTGCAGACACTCCGTACGACCCTGAAAGACTTGGTAGAAAAAAATTGTCGGTCGATCTTCCGCTACTCCTTCACCTCTTAGAAGGTTAGGAGTCATCGTGCAACCTATTGTGCCCGTGTCTACTCCTTCTTTCAAGCCACCTTTGACCCCGGCTACACTGGAGGAGATCGATAAAACCGTCAGGATCTCCCTACAGAGCTTTTATACGTTTCTGAAGCAGGGGGTCCAGAGCGTGTTGGATCGGAACAGATCCTTCGCCTAGGCTAGATACTTTGCTGACGGCTACGTCAAATCTTTGAGGGCCCTTTTCGGTGTTAGCTTCTCCTGCATTATGGGTCCCTAATGAGCCCTAGGACAGATTAAAACAAGGTGGCTGCCGATGCCCTGATCTACAGGTATTGGGAAATAAAGTAAAAATACGACACAGTCCCTGCTGGTAGGATAGAGCTCTCCTTCATGATTGGATGGAGTTTCTTTACATCTGAGTCAGAGTTTACGGATGAGGAGAGGAATGTTGTTTATCAAGATGTCAGGGGGGTGCCTCAAAATTTGTCTGAGAGGCTCTTTCGCTGGCTCCAAGCCATCCATCTCTCCCACTTAGTGTACTAAAATAAAGCTGCTACTTTCGTGGAGCCTTATCTGCCCAGCCAGTTCACTTATCAGTTTGGCTACACTCAGCTCCTATTAGGTCATCATAGTGCTTTCCTCAGATACAACGACATCTTAATCGAAGGGGCCTGAGTATAGAGTTACTATAGTGCCACTGGCACTCAAGATCGATTTCAATTGCCGTCGGTCGACGTCGTGCCCATAATGTTGTACACAGCGACGAAGTATTATTGTACGACCAATGCCCCACCGGCTAACATTGACCCAGAGATGAGTTATATCGAATATACTATGTTGATGCCTCTAGAAGAAAGCTTGCATAGGATGCCTAAGAAAGGTAAGGGAGTTGCTAGACCTTTGATCGTGACCAGTCAACCGGGGAAGAGGGAACGTCTCCTTCCGATGATCCTTCGCCTGCTGAGCGCAAATCAAAGTTTGAGACACATCATGCTCGCTATTCCAAGAAGGCGAGGACCGAGGTGGCCCTAGGGACATGACCTACGGCAAAGTCGAACTTCTTTGTGAAGGGAACTGTGAGCGAAGAGGTAGGTCCCCATGTACTGGTGGTTTCTAAAATAAACCCCACTTTAGATGCTGTGGTGGTACCTGTAAAATCTTTTAGTTTGATTCTTCCTGGTCCTCTCTATAAATATCTTTCTTCTAGTATGTTTGAAAATGTGTAGACGCCATCGAATAGGGATTGTCCCTGATGAGAGACTGCCTCAGTGGTCTCTTATGCTGAACCGGAAGAGGCAACTTCCCCGGAGTCCGACATATGAGCCTCGAACCCTGTACTTGAGGCCTCGGGAGCTCAGGGCCTAGATGCAGCTTCGGCGGAGCCTTATACCCCTTTGGAGCATATATTTGTATATGACCTGGATGCCATGGGGAAGGCTATAACAACGCTGGGCCAGCCGCAACCTCCGCCGCCTCCGCCGCCTCCCTCTACTATTTTATTTCGCAGCTTCATAAGAGATAAGATTTTTTGGCTTCAGCAATCTATTCTATGGGTGAAGTTAATTACTGGTTGTTCTGGCTCTGCATACCTACCTCTCCCTTGAGAATGGTGGATGTGGCTACTGAGGAAGGCGTAGAAGAAGAAGGGGGATGGTGAACGGTGCATACATACCTCTCCCTTCCAGCATTGAAGCCTAGAATGGTAGTACTGGTAGAAGATAGTTTGTGTATTGGTATCTTCAATCCTCTCAGTAGACTTTTAGGAATGATGTTGAGTGAAGAACCAGGGTCAATGTGAATCATGTTTACCTTAATAGATACGATATAATCGGTATAATACAGAGGCCTGTCAGGCTGATTATATTTGAGTAGCATGTCATCTTGCATGAAGGTGATATTAGGAATATTATCGATCACGTTATGGCATTGAGGACATGCTAATAGATCTTCATTAGGAGTCTTGAGTTGAGCAAATCATGAGTCTGCATGAATCAGAGCTTCGCTCAGCTTCACGAGTCTTCTTCAACAAATGAAGCAACTCGAATATGGAGAGTCGGGCTGGGATATTGGCCAGTTATGCCAATATATCGAAATTGTAGAGCTTTTTAAGTCCTTGATGTACATTCTTCTTCAGATATTTATCGAAGTGTACTTACTTTTGCTTTCCTTTCTTTGCCAAAGTAGGCTTCAAAGGACCAAGTTTGGTTGTGACCGAAGCAGCGATAGTTGGTGAAGTAGGAAGAGTGTCAGGAATATCTTTCGGAATAGATTCATAAGTTTTATGATAATCTTTGTCGGACCTGGTATCATTCATGGCTTCTCAGAACATGTACAAAACCATGCTTCGCGCTGGGCCCTTCATGCGTCGGAGAAAGAAGTACCATGTTACAGGATTTGAGTTTTTTTATCATGCCCTTTCTTGGAGTGAGTCTGTGGGCTGGTTTCATCGTAGCCCAGTCTACTATGGGATTTATTGGACTGTCCTTGGAGTTGTAGAGGAATACGTCGTCCCTTGCCAAAGTTTAAACATTCAGCTTTCTGGAAGTCTTATCCCATTTTTTGTATCAAACGTACAGATTATTGGCTTTACCGATGAAATTGGGGGGCGATCCTCCTCAAGCACCTGGGTCGAGGTCGATGCTCTAATGGTTGAAAAAGGATGAAGAGGAATTTGTATAGGAACAACTTCATAAATAATGAAGATTTGTTGTGCCCTATATAGCAGAACTCTGCCAATCATGGACCATTGTCGATACGACAAGCAAAGCTTGCGAGTAGAGCTTGGTGGGGCAATGTTCAGATTTTGAAATCTGACATCGAGAGATACATATTCCTGATGTTGGTCCTCATATTGGTCCTGATCTCTGTCTTAATTAGGATATGAAGAAATTATATTGTATGATTTATACTTCTTACCCTTCTTAGATTTTGAATTGGAAGATGCTGCTTCCTGGTCCCAATTTGACAGCAGATCGGGATGAATTCACATAAACTCGCCATATTATCTGGTAAGAGGCACAAATTACTCTATTTGACTTCTAGGTGACAAAAGATTTACAAATTTCATAGCTTGAGGTATTGGGACAATGCCATTCGGGACTTCTTGTGCTGGAAAGTCACCGAATTAAAAAGATGCCATATTGACAGTGACTGTCTTTTCTTTGTTGTGAAGGGTAATAGCTTTAGCATCTATCAAGTGCTTTATCTTTCTTTTTAAGACATAACAAGACTTGGTAGGATAATTTATGTATTGATGGTACAAACAGTACTTTGGGTCGTTTGTTTTTACCAGCCTTATTTGGTCGTCTGACTTCAGGCAACTTGTTATTTTTTATCAAGCATTCAAAAATGCTAGGGATATCTCTCTCATCAAAGGAATATTCTTCCTTATTCGTGGAAGATTCTGGAGAATTTTGTGTTAGAGGAGAATTGGGTCGCTAAGACAGATTTATCGCCAAGACCTCATTTCCTTTGCAGTTACGATTATTTGCACTATTGGAGGGACACTTTCCTTCCATATTGCATGCCATTTTCACATTGTCTTCAGTAGCTTCGTCCCCGATGATGAACGTCGTCCATTCTTGGAATTGATTTGGTCCTGTCAAGAGCCCTACTATAGGCAGTAGGTTCTTTTTACATGTATCAATGAATGTAGAGTCTAGAATATCGGAGGGTAACTTCAGAGTTGCCTACCTAAAATGCTCAATGAATTCACAAGCGGATTCCTTCTCCTTCTGTTTGATATTGATGAGTGAAGACATCGTCATATCCATGCCTTCCTTGTAGAATCATGAAAGGAAAAGATACTTCATGTCATCAAAAAAGGATATGTAGTTATCAGGTAAACTGATATACCAATCATAGGTTATGTCTACCAAGCATCCTACGAATAATCTGGTAAGGTGTGCATCATCTTTCTACAGATGAGCCATAATTATATTGAAGTAATTGATATATTATATCGGTGATGTCCTGCCTTCAAACAAGACTATAAATTAGGGTTTGTATTTAGGATGGAGTGGAACATTATCCTAATACGGAGGATAAGGTTGTTTCACCCCCAGCTTACGGAGTTCGTCTTTATTCTATAAAATATCGACATATGCATGCAACTCTCAGATAGATTCAAGAGAATCTTCAGGTCAGAGTGGTACGGCTGACTGATAGGATCCTGGTTGAACATGAATCATCACAGGCGGAGATCTACCCCCAATGTTGAGAGAATTAAGAGTTGGTGCTACTGACACTTGGTTTATCATGTAAAGACGTTATTCCAGGAGTAGGTTGCACAGGTATGAATGAAGCCACTTGGACGGGTGCAGGTGTAGCAGAATATTGGACTGTTATCATTTAATGCATATTTTATATCATAATTAGCATATCCTTGAGAGCGTCCTCTAATAAGTTGAGGCATTGTTAAGTGGCTTCTGATGGAGAAGCGTCTTGTTCATCACCGACAACATAAATGCTAACATCCCTATATATGACAAAAGGATTGGTAGAAAGAACCGAGTAGTTGGAGTCTACTATGTCAGTTTTAGAATCGAGGGGATTGCTACCCCAGCCTCGGATTCTGAGGAATGAAGATTCTCGTGATGAACGAGCTCCCATCTTTGAGAACAAGTATTTTGGTATACTCCTTCAAAGGAGTCAACGAGTTCGTCAAATCTTCTCTAGCTGGGTGTTCTTGAAGAACTTATTCTTGATTGTCTCCTACCACGGAAAAGATGCGAAGCCATATATGCTGAAGCAAAGAGAGGGTCGTCATCGTGCTCCTGGTTGTCAACTTGCTTTGTATGTTGAGGCTTATGAGACATATTGTAAGTCAATTGGTCAAACATAAACCTTTTTGTTGAAATAGGGAGAGATGATAAACAATAATAAGTATGTCGAGGGGAATAAAAGAGTACAATTATGAAGTCCAAGGGCGATAATCAAATGCTAAGGAATATTTAAGTCAGTTGTGGATTGAGATATTAACACTGCTAATCCTAATTACAGGCTCGCTCAGTACCGAAAAGTAACATAAACGATTTAATCAGGACCTGCATGGGCCACCACAAAAATATGTAACGTCCCAGTCCCAAAATACCGAGGGACTAGGAATACGTAATATGCATTCGACCAGACCTGGTTCGACTCGAATATGTATAAGCTATATAATAAGGATAACTATCTAAGAATACTGAAAATTTCTATGTCTCAATCTACATAAAGAACAAAGTATCAAGAATGAACTACATGTGCTAAAGTTGGCCGCCAGTAAGACATAAGCTCGAATGACTCGAGAAAGGAATATGAGTCTATAAAACTAGGCTATATCAGCAGATGATTAAACAATATGAACAAATAACCATAACTCCAGAAGAAATAATATAAGTACCTGGCACCAATGCCTACAAGACAAAGTAACACACATTATCAACTCCAGGCAGGATCCACAATGGTCTATGGTGCAAAACTGGCAAGGGACCAGGTCAGAGGGACGTAACAAGGTACAAGAAACAACATGCCAAAGTAAAATAGTATAATGCCATATACTCAAGGGTAAAATACAATAACCGTCTAAGTGTTATGCAAATGAGAGCATCACTTATACTTAGGCTGAAACCATTACAGGCTCTGTGTCAGGGAACCCATAGCGGCAAGTAGTATCTCGTAGGGCCAGTACATGTGCCAAATCTCTGGTCAGAGACTAAGGCACTCTCCAGTAACATAAGTATATATATAAATAATTAGCCTGTAGTATGGTATGTCTCTCCCCACCCAATGTAACCTCACGTCTCAAGTCTACGACGTCTCATGTCCATAACACGTAAGATCATAATGTTACGACCTGCACCCAAATATTCGGGCATGAGTACGTAGTTACGCCCATCCTACACCGCAGAATCGGTAGTAGAACACTGTCTGGGTCATTTCTAACTATCTAACATATCAACAATATAATATGGTACATGTCAATCATCTCAATTCCAAACGAAGGAATAATATGGTATCTCACAAGTATGACTAATCTTAATCACAAAACAAACTAAGGAAGATAAAGAACGAATAGAATAGGGAAGAAAAGAATAAGATACAATCCACAATCTAAAATAGTATATAAACTATGAATCTTCACAAAATAATAGTCTAATATAAGTCAACAAATAACTAGACCTCCTCGGGCTCTGTAACTAAGTCCTCCCGGTCTATAGGAGTATCCTCTATAGGTATATCGTCCTACGGCCCGTAAAATATGGGACACTGCTCTAAAAGCCAATCATCTGGAAAAATATATCCAGTCAGGATTGGAGCGAAGTACATACCTCTGAAAGTAGTTTCAATAACATAATTGAGCATATAAAACAGATAATATAAATGAAATAAAAGATCACAAAATATATGAATAAATGAATAATGGATATACAGGTAAGAGATACAGGTAATGTACGAGAATATAGATCAACAATATGAATATCTGTAATATGATAAAATAATTGCTATCTAAACTAATGTGCCCCAGAATACAAGTTCATTATGTGATCAGTTTGGGTGAACATGATCAGGTAAGACGATTACAAGTGTGGTATGTAACCCGAATGTACACGATGTAACAATGGGGCTTTGATCACATAATTAACTCCTACTCTTCCATCCCTAACTAATACCAATGGATCCAATCATGACATGCTACGAACACGAATATGACCACTGAACACGAATAGTAGATGTACACGAATAAGAATACTGAACACTGAATACAATCAGTATGTGAATACGAAATATAAATTAATACCCAATATACACGATAAAATACATGTACACTAGTACTCGCTGAACACGGTAGGGGATAACATCTTCTGACAGGATCCATGTAGTATAAGTCCGTAAAATTACTGTATCGGAGTCAAGTATACAATTCTAGAACATGCATATATATACTATTAAGAATTAAAAAATATCAGAGAAATGTACTCGCCTGAAGTCCTGAGCAAGGTGTGTCTCTCGATGCCCAAGCTGGTGTCACAAAGACCTATATATGGTATGTTGCATCAATAGTAGGTTCAAGAATAAAAATAAGTTAATATGATACAATTCTAGGTCAATAAGCTATTTTCTAGGTCAAACTAATTAAATCTAGGTTGAAAGAGTCTAACACTAGGACACTAAGTTAATGCACTACGAAACTAAACTATATAAGCTAATCTAAGATACTAAAAGATACTCAAAAAGCCGTATCCTAAGATACGCAAGTTTAATTATATAAAAATAGTACTTTAATTATATATTCAAGTCAATAATTATAATACTATAACAAAACAATAAAATTTGGAAACCTTGGCCTTGCACCAATGTGTATCATACTTATCTCGATACTCAAACTCAATACCTTGGGTGTCGACCCAATACCTTGGTATCCTGAGGTAATCCAAAACCTCTACATATAGCTAATACATAAAAATAAAACCAAAAACCAAAATACTATCTATATGCTAACATATACTAACTACTATAATAGATATCATTATAATACATACTTACTAATTACCATACAATATCAACTAATACAAATATATATTTAGATATGTAGCTAACTATTTACTAACATACTAACATATATATACCTATACTAATATACATAGATACTAATTAGCTATTACCCAATCCACTACATAATATATATATATATATATATATATATATATATATATATATATATATATATATATATATATATATAAAACTAATTAATAGCTATCATTGATACTAAACTAACCTACTGACTGATACACTGATACCTGACTGAATCTCACTGATACCTGAACTGTGAAGGCACTGATACTCCGTGTTGCTAATACTGAAACTGAAATGTGCAGGTACTGATACTGCACACACTGGCTATATGCATACAGCATTCTTGCTGCTTCTTCAGGCCTCTTTATGGTTGTGCCTGTTGATGCATACTGAATCCTCCAAGTGTGCACGAGCTGCACTGTGCCTCCAGTTGACACTGCAGATGGAGTTGCAGGTAGTATGGCTGTGAACACATAATGCTGATAGGTTGCTGGGCCTCGAGACTGTAGTGACTCCTTGCAGTTGGCTGTGCCCCCTTAGATGGTGATCAAGAGGAAGCTGCTCTCTTCATGCTATGCCTCGACTGAACTGATACCTCCTGCTGGATGTACTGGGAAGCACACTGTTTCCTTGCTCCGAGTGTTGAAACTACCCACTGGTACAGTGCTGACCTATATCCACGATACTGTGCTCCAACCATGCCCCTTGCTGCTCTATGCAACTCTCTCTCTCTCACACACACACAAACACTCTCACAACACAAACACAAACACAAACACAAACCACCAACATAAACTGCTATATATGTATCTATACACACATATATATACATACATCTATAAGTATATAAATCCATATATATATGTATAGATAAATATAACATCTCTTAAACATATCAATATATATATATATATATATATATATATATATATATATATATATATATATATATATATATATATATATATATATATATATATATATACACACTCTATATAACACAAACACTCATATGCATATATATATATATATATATATATATATATATAAACACTAACACACACACACACACACACACACACACACACACACACACACACACATATATATATATATATATTCACTATTATATACACACATATACACTTAACTATATACATATTCATATACATATATATTATATAAAATATCATATAGATATATATATACACATGTACATATAGAATTAAGAGCAAAGCACCAAACACGTGGAGTGCATCGCACCCGTATCACACTAACTCTATGATACACTTGCGATACGGCTCCAACACACAACCAAACACATCCAGGAGGACACGAACAAGTCTAATACACTAAATATGAATAATACGTATAGTAATTAGATCATCTACGTGTGTGTGTCACAATGTGATATGCACAAGTCCCCGTGTCGGAGGAAAATCTCCAAAATTAACCCGTTTCATCAAATTAACGTGATACGGCCTATACGTATCCAATTATGGATATGACACTAGTCATAAACAAGCAACCATATGTCAATTTGATCTATTAGACCAATTGACAAATACCACATGTGCCAATCTCAGAATTTTCCTAAAATTGATAACAAAATACACATAACTTCCACCATAGGTCTCCTATGAACCTAAAACCAATTCCAATTGGTAGCCTATGCGTGTGGGTTGGTTTCTCATAGTTAAATATCATATTTAGAGTCTACTAGAAGGGAGAAAACTGAAATATACCTATTAGGAGATGGATTTCCAATAAAAAGTCCCCAAATGGAATGTAGCTCCTCTTCTTGTAGATCTTGGCCTCCTCCTTGTTGCTCCTTGCTTCTTTCTTGTAGATCCTTGATGAAGAAGCCTCCAATGATGAATAGGGAAGGAATTTGTGAAACATTTGGTGGAGGAATGGTGAGGGAATGATGGAAATTGGAAGAGAGAAAAACTAGATCTAAATGGAATTAGAAATTAAAATAAAGGAGACACTCTCTCTCCTCCAATGGTGGCCGGCCATATACCACCTCCCGAAGCAAGTATGAAAAATCCTAATTACCCCTTGGGGCCTCTCATGAAGAAATTAATTAGGGAGGGAAAGTTCTAGTCTAATGGTTTCACTAATTAATACAACCTTCTAATCCATGGGCCTAATTCATGGGCTAAATCTAAACTCATATAAAATATTGGTTTATGCATCTAATTAAATAGGTTAGGTTCACTACATAAGTCTAAAATAAATCTACAACTAATAATAAATAAATAATACAATAATTTAATAAATCATGCATGCACAATATTTAAATAGAAATAATCCTAAAGTTTAAAATACCCATGTCAATTACTAAACTACCCTTAAATGAAAAATTGAGGGTGACAAACCTAACTACCTTAGAAAAGTTTTGTCCTCAAAATTAAGGAAAAAACTAACTACCAAAAGCAAACAATACAATGCAAGAAAGAATTATACCTCACGGCTCGAATAAATATGGATATCGCTCGCGCATCTCGGCCTCTCGCTCCCAGGTACTCTCTCAGGGCGAGTGATGCCTCCACGCGACGCATACCAAAGAAATTGTCTGGTTCCTCCGCACCTTCTCTCTTCGATCCAGAATCTCCACTGGCTGCTCTGGATAGCTAAGAGTAGGGCCCACCTCTATCTCTGAGTGATCCAAAATATGACTGGGATCTGCAACATACCATCTCAGTTGTGACACGTGAAACACGTTGTGTACTCCTTCCAATGCAGGTGGTAAGTCTAGTTTGTATGCAACTGCATCAACCCTCTCAAGAATACTAAAAGGTCTTATGAATTGCGGACTAAGCTTCCCACCTCCACCAAAACGAATCATGCCATGTGTCAGAAAAATTCTCAAGAAAACTAGACCGCCAACCTAGTACAAAATACTACCTTAGCACTTTAACAAAAACAAACAATCAATCACAAGCAATACAAACAAAAATCTATACCTCAAACTCCAAAGGTCTCCGGTGGCTATCGGCCCAATGCCGTCGCCTGTCCTGTGCCACTTGAAGTCTATCCCTGATAAGCTTTACCTTCTCGACTGCATCCACTACCATCTCTGGTCCCAATAAATCTCTCACCAACATCATCCCAGGATAACAAAGTACGGCATCTCCATCCATACAATACCTCGAATGGTGATATCTCAATGCTGGCTTGGTAGCTGTTATTGTATAAAAACTCTACCAAGTGAAGGTGATCCTCCCAAGAACCTCCAAGATCCAAAACACAAGTGCGTAGCATGTTCTCGAGAGTCTAAATAGTCTTCTCCGACTATCCATCAATCTGAGGGTGATAAGCGGTACTGAACTTGAGCTGAGTGTCCAAGCTAGCCTGCAAACTCCTCCAGAAGTGGGACATGAAGTGACTATCCCGATCTGTAACTATGCTCACTGGAACACCGTACAAACTAACAATCTGGCGCACATACATCTCCGTGAGCTTCTCCGTAGATGTACCCACTTTAAATGGCAGAAAGTGCGCTAATTTGGTGAACCTGTCCACGATGACCCAAATCGTATCTTTACCTCCTAGAGAACGCGGAAGTCCTAATACAAAATCTATGGTCACATGCTCTCATTTCCACCCCGGAATAGGTAAAGGCTGAAGCAATCCACCTGGCCTTTGTCTCTCCGCCTTTACCTGCTAGCAAAGTAAGCATCTGGATACGAAGCTAGCTACCTCTCGCTTTATACCATACCACCATACATGCTCTCTCATATCTCTATATATCTTGTTGGCACCTGGATACATAGAGTACTGAGAACGATGTGCCTCCTGCAGAATCTTCTCGCGCAATGCTCCTCTCGGTACACACAATCTGGTACCGTGCCGCAATAATCCATCATCTGCGACGATGAAGTCCTCTGTCAGCCCCATCTAAATCTATGCTCTGATGCTCCTCAGAGACTCATCCTTATACTGTCCGACTCTGACCCGGTCCATCAGCTCTAACTGTACCTGAAGTCCCCACATCTGTGCTGCGACTCCAGAAACTAGTACCTTAATGCCCAAACTATCAAGATTGGCCAATAAATGTCTGTCTCTCATCAAGCATATAGCCACGGGATACCTACTCAAGGCATCCGCGACTACGTTGGCCTTCCCTGGATGGTACTACAAGGAAATGTCGAAGTCTTTTATCAGTTCTAACCATCGCCGCTGCCTCATGTTGAGCTCTTTTTTGGTAAACATATACTTCAAGCTCTTATGGTCTATAAAGATCTCCACTCTCTCTCCATACAAGTAGTATTTCCATAATTTGAGAGCAAAGATAACCGCTGCCAACTCTAAGTCATGGGTAGGGTAGTTCTTCTCATGCGGGCGTTATTGCCTTGAAGCATAGGCAATCACCTTCCCGTGCTGCTGTAACACACAACCCAAACCCTTTCCTGATGCATCACTGTACATGAAAAATCTTTCTGCTCCTGATGGTAAAATCAAGATTGGAGCTGTAGTCAAAACCACATCTTCATCTCCTCAAATGCTGACTGACAATCCTCAGTCCAAACGAATTCCATGTCCTTCCTGGTTAGTCTAGTCATCGGCTCTGCAAGTCTAGAAAAGTCCTGAACAATCCTCTGGTAGTAGCCCGCCAATCTAAGGAAACTCCTGATCTCTGCTACTAACCTCGGGGTAGACTACGATTCAACTGCTAAAATCTTCTTTGGGGCCACTGAGATTCCATCTCCGGTAATAACATGCCCGAGGAATTCAACCTTATCAAGGAAAAACTCACACTTTGATAACTTGTCATACAGCTTCTCCTCCCTAAGGGTCTCCAGAACTATCCTCAAGAGCTGCTCATGCTCCTCTCGGGTCTTCGAATATATTAGAATATCATCAATAAAGACTACAACAAACTGATGCAGGTACTGATGAAACATCTTGTTCATCAGGTTTATGAACATTATCGGGGCATTAGTCAACCCAAACGACATTACCAAGAACTCGAACTGCCCATAACGAGTCATGTAAGCTATCTTCGGGATGTCTTCCCTCTTCACTTTCACCTGGTGGTACCCTGACCTCAAGTCTATCTTTAAGAATACCTTCGCTCCGCTCAACTGGTCAAATAAGTCATCAAGCCGCGATAACGGGTATTTGTTCTTGATTGTGAGGTTTTTAAGTGCCCTGTAGTCGATACACATACGTACCGACCCATCCTTCTTTGGTACAAAAAGTACTGGGGCACCCCATGGTGATGAACTAGAACGGATAAAGCCCTTGTCTTGCAACTCATCCACCTGCTTGTTCAACTTGACCAGTTCGTTGTGTTTACTCTATAGACGTGTTGAGATATCAGCTCTGCGTCTAGCACTAAATCTATAGAGAATTCTATATCTCTATCCGGTGGTAACCCCGGCAACTCCTATGGAAAGACATCCATGAACTCTGTAATTAACGGATGTGGTGACTCCTGCTCTTCTACCAAAGCTCCATAAAAGTCACCTTCGCTCTGCTCTGCTCCTCGGACAAACTCGAACTCCATCTCTCCTGGCGTCTGAAATAAAACTCTGCCTCCATGACAATCGATACTAGCATGATGCCTACTCAACTAATCCATCCCGAGTACTATATCATAACTCGGAAGTGGCATTATGAGTAAACATACGCTCAACTCCCAGCCTCCCAAATAAACTCTCTGGTTCTTACAAACATCACTGACCAGGATAATACCACCCTCGGTCATGATCTTGTAAGTCCTCGCCAACGGTTCAGACTCAAGACTATGCCTCAAAGCAAAAGATACAGATACAAAGCTATGAGAAGCACCGAAATCGAACAAAACATGAGCTGGAAAGGAATTGAGATAAACTGAACCTGAGATGACATCGCCAACTGGCTCCTCCTCCTCGACAGTCAAGGCAAAAGCTTGCCCCTGTCGCTGAGTACCTCTCTACTGCTGATGCTGGGCAAACTGCTGCTGCTGTGGTGGTATAGGTTCTCTCTGCTGCTGTCCCGCTGGTGGTCTAGAGGGTGCCCTCTGTGCCTGTCTTCTACCCTGAACTAGACGAGTTGGGACTTTAGGACAAGCCCTCAACTGATGATCTCCTGATCCACATAATAAGCAATGGCCTAGCCTCATCCTGCATGCATCCCATCCGTGTCCTTGATTCTTATAGAAAGTGTAAGGAACTACTGCCCTCTGGATCTAATGCATCTATTTTGCCGGTGCTCTAGTTGGCCCGTGATACTGCTGTCTCTGGTGTTGGTAATACCTCTGGTGCTGCTGCTGGAAATGAGGCCTCTTCGCTGGACCCGTGTTGGTGCTGGATCCTCCTATGTCCCTCGGCCTCTTAGAGCTAAGCTCTAAGTCATCCTCGGCTCTCTGTGCCTGTCTGAGAATCTCTTCGAAGGTGGCGGTTGGATCTCCGTTGGTGTGGGATTTAACCTCCCAGTTCAGGCCCTTCCTGAACTTCCTGGCTCTACCTCTAGGGTTCTGCCTCTCCACGAAGTGACTGTTTGATGATAAACGAAAGAATGAGACTAGGTTTATACGAAACCCTTTCTTTGTTTACAAACAAGAAAAAGAAGAGTATAATTAATCCTATACGAGGATGTTAAGTACAATAAAAATGATTCTGGGGAAAAATTGCTATAGAAGTCTGATCTGCGGTCGATCACTTTGTCCCTTAGACCACATGATGATGAAGAAGTGCTGTAGAAGAAGAAGAAGATTCAAATATTGCAGGAGGGATTGGATTCTCGTTGCCAAAGTTGTCAATCACTACTCTCTGTCTGTGCTCTCTCTCTCTCTCTGATCTCTTAATCACTCCCCTTCGACCCTCTCGACCATTTCCACTTGATCTCCTACGACCGGAGGTCTCTATTTATAGAGCTCAGTCACAGTAACTGTCCAGTCGGCGTAGGAGCACAACTGTGGCGAAAGTTGCACCTTTTGGGCAACGGTTATAATAACTGCTACCCACGTTTGAATGATCTCCTGAATCCGCGTGTGACGCGTGTCCCATTATGAGATAACGCGTATAACTGCTTCTCGAAGATCATGGCATGCAAGCCACGTAGGTAACTGCCCCTCGCGTAAAGATGGTTGGCATAAAAGCCAAATAACAGTCTTGTTGGCGTAAAGCCAAATAACTATTTTGTTGGCGTAAAAGCCAAATAGCTGTCTTGTTGGCGTAAAATCCAAATACCGCATAAAACTTGAGGCTGCATGAATAATAGATAACCAGCGTAAAAATACCCAATTATCCTTCTTGATTGAGGTCTTGAGCGTATTCTGGGCCAAATAACCTTATCACGTACCTTTGCAAATATAGCCTGAGTTGGCGTATTTCGAGGAGATAGCATACGACGTGCTCCTATGGTTGAAAATAGCCTGGTTGGCGTATTTCGAGGAGATAGCATACAGCGTGCTCCTATGGTTGAAAATAGCCTAGTTGGCGTAAAATGCCAAGATTGTGATGTAAGCGTATTAGTCCTAGTTTTAGCTCTTCCAGTCATGAAAAAATTATAAAAGATAGAACCAAATCTCGTTCTTTAAATGCAGAGATATGCCTCAATATCGTGCATTAAATTCTGAGATGTGCCTCAAGCTCTGCACGAGAAACAGGTTTTAACGTGGCGTCTGATTTTGTCTCATCTTGAGCGTAAAAGTTCGTCTCTACCTGTGTGAAATAGGTAGCGTATTCCTTGAACGCATAAAAATGACTTGTATCAACGATATGTCACTAAACGATAGTCTGAGTCTCTGTGCAAAATCATCATTACAACCGTCCTCTCGATCGTAGTGTAGTACTTTTGTCAGGAGTCAGGTTCACTGTTCTGTCTGAAAGATTCATTCGAGGAATACGAAGAGTTCCTCGTATGACTTTATGTTGCATTAAAGACAAATGTATTTTACGCTGTAGGGAGGCATAGCAACCTTTTACGCAAAAACAGCCTTGAAGTGCTGCTTTACGCGGCAGCTCTGAAGTCATGTTTTACGCCACACAGTGCTGAAGCTCTATTTTTACGCGGGCTTCATGTATGTTTGGGGGTTTTACGCGTATAATTCCCCAGCATATTTTTCATGCTTCTACAAGGCCCCCTTCAAAGTTTTCAAATTCTTTGTAATTTGAAATACTTTGAATGAAGCATGAAGTGGTCAAATTTGACTCATTCTTCGAGGCTGATTTCCCGACGATATTTAAGAAGTTGTTGGGATTTGGTATGTTCTCTTTCGCCTATATAAAGGCAAATAAGTAAACCTATTTTTCTATACTTCCTTCACCACAAAGATGGCCGCTGAGATTTATTGGGTTGCACCGAGGAAGAAGAAGATTATGTTCTTTCAGCATGTAAGGAGCCATAAAAAGAGGCATCTTCGAGCAAATATCCTCTGTAATGATGGATCATAAAATGATATCATAGCTTCCTTTGCTCGGGATAATCAAAAAATTTATATAGCGATTCGTCCAGGAGAGAGGAAGGGTCTCATCGGACCACACAGCTTGCTAGCTATATTTTTCCCTATTATGAAGCTGGACCCTGGTGGGCAGCTTGGCCGTGTCTTCCAGTATTGTGTTGGGTCTGAATCCCTAACACAATTCTAGGTGTGGCCGCCATGGCGTATGGAGGGGGGCTTGAATAATTTGGACAGGCCCAGTTCTGTATCCTCCCGCCATTAACTATTTTCTTGTTCATCGGTCCAGGAAGCCGATGAAGTACCGTAGAAGAAGAAAAAGATCTCCATCAAATGGGAACCTGGCATAATAGATTTCCATCATGATCTTGAGTGCTAATGAATAATCCTTTGTAAAAACAAGATTTTCATCATATGTAATCATGAAAATGAAAAATCCTTTGTAAACTGGATTTACATCATATGTAATCATGATTAATTAACTTGTCGTCTCTTACGCATTGCTGATTTGCCATATTTGCTGTGAGGAAGTCTGATAATGTGTAGCTTCAACACGTCTAAGTAATTTTTTATGCTGACTCTGGTAAACGCTTATCCGGTTACGTCCCGACTTTTACGCGTAACGGAAGATGCGTAAAAAGCTCTTTAGCATTAAGTTGTCTTGGAGATCCAACTGTTATGTTGTTTTTGGACGAGGAGTCGCATAGAATTCTGAGCTGTCACTTCTCTGATACGAAGAATTTTTGTTCAGAACATCATCTTTAAGAATGGCTTTCCGAAAATTCCTCGAAACAGGGCAAGAAATGTCTGCTGAACAGGCCATACTTGAACTTAGATGTAAAGGATTCTGGCTAGACTTCAAATGAACTTTCAATGGCCCAAGAAAAAGAGTCATCTTCGATGTTGACATCTGTGTGTTTCAGGCGCTTGGAATATTATTTAGCCAAAAAGTAGCATTTTTTGCGTAAACCCTTGTAATTGGCCATCTGTAGCTTTTGAGCGTAGGATCATAGATCTGTAGCTTCTGAGCGTGAGACCATAGATTTGTAGCTTCTAAGCATGAAACTGTAGATTTGTAGCTTCTGAGCGTGAAACCATAGATTTGTAGCTTCTGAGCGTAAAAGCTTCTGAGCGTAAAATCGTAGATTTGTAGCTTCTAAGCGTAAAACCATGGATCTTTGCTCTGCGCATAAAATCTGGATCCGTTACGCAGCATGACCGTCCATCTTCCTTTTGAAATGATAGGCTGACGTGGCCCAAATCATAACTGACTATTAAAAATCGGATTTGGTTAGGGATTCGAAGAGTTATCTGAACTCTATAAATAGCCCAAGGTCTTGAGAGAAAAACCCTTCATCTGTTTTTGCAAAACCCTTTCTTTCTGAGAACTCTTCGTCTTCGCCTCTTTTCTGAGAACTCTGAGTTTCGCCATGGCACCAAAACAGGCCTCCGTCTCTAAGGGAAAGAAAGCCACTTCCTCATCTCGCTTCTCTGCTCAAGCACAAGCAACCCCTGCTAGGCCGAGCGAGCCCCGTTCTGATCGAAGTGCTCCACCGTCGAGCTGCGCTCCGGGGATCACAGGTAAAGACTTCGAGAGGAATAGAGAACCTTCCGCATACGTTGTACGTGTATGCGCAACAATACGCCCACATTTCTAATGTGTCAGCGTAAAACTCCATATTTTTGTAGTCTGGCATAAAAACTCAGACTGTCAGAATTTGGCGTATATTACAAATTTTGAGTTTTACGCACTAGAAGTAAATTCCAGCATAAAAAGTCAAATTTTTGTAGTCTGACGTAAAAACTCAGACTGTCAAGTTTTGGCGTATACTGCCAATTTTGAGTTTTTACGCAGTGGAAGTAAATTCCAGCGTAAAAAGTCAAATTTTTGCAGTCTGGCGTAAAAGCTCAGACAGTTAGGCCTTGGCGTATACTGCAAGAGTGTAGCATCTAGCGTAAAACTGACTTATTTTCTTGCTTCTTGCAATGGACCTACAGATTCCCCCTCTGGCTGAAGTGATGGGCTCTGCTGCTAGGATGCTGAATTACAATTATCTAGAGAACTTGTCCCATGTGGCATTCCCCATCTCTGGAAACGAGTATCCACAAGAAAGGGGAACTCTGATCTCATCCCAAGGAGAACGAATGTTGCTGAGTATGATCAGTGGGGAGCCCCTGACGTATATAGACGACACTGAATATAAGAAACCAGGTTTCTTATTTGGGGATGTTATCGATAAACAATCGCATACTAAGCCCAAGAAGGAAGATTAGATATTTTCTGTTGAGGGCACGGTCATGTATCTGCCAAGGATGCCTAGAGATTACCCTAGCTCAGCGTTCTTCCATGCCACCCATCGCAGAAAGATGGTGTGGACTCTGACTCCCGATCTTCGTGGCCAGCCGGGGAAGATCTTTTATAAGAAAGGATTGAACCGAGGGTCCTTTGTGACAAGTCCTTCAGGCTATGTCATGCCTTTCAGAGGATTACTGTCGGGCAGTGTCCCGAGTGAAGACATTTCACTGATCCAGCCGATTCAAATAACGACTTTCTGCAATGACTTTATGGGGCAGGGGGGAGTATACCCCAAGATTAACCCTCGTACCAGTGGATGGCTTAGCCCCCCAAATCTTCGATGGGCCAGTTTAACTGCATGGGCCCTGAAGCACTTCCAGACGGAGCTGGAGAGTATTGGTTTATTTGCGGCCGTGAATGCCACTAGTGTTGGGCTGCCTCTCAACCCCAACTTGTTCTTAGCTTTGATGGAGCGATATAACTCGCTCACCGGGACCTTCACTACTCCGCTAGGTAAGTTAAGCTTAGCCCTTCATGAGATAGCAGATATCTCAAAGCTGCCAATGGGAGACACTCCTTATGAAGAGTATGTTCCCACAAACAGGGAGCTGAGGGATACAAACCCTCGGGCAGTGGCAGTGTACCAGGAGCCGATGAGTCACTATCTTGCATGCACTACCTTCTACAAAGAGCCCTCTGATTTGGCCCAAATCAACAAATGAGCATCCTACCTCTTCTTCCATCAGGCCAGAAATGCCAAGTAGGACAAGATTGTAGATAGCAGAGATAAACCCTTGAACCTTCTGAGCATGCTTAGTGCCAACACAGTCGATGATCTCATTGAAGATGCGGGGGCTCAAGATTATGTTCTCAATGAAAATATAGGGGGTTATCCTGCAGGAACTAAAGCCTACAGCTATATAAGACATTACCGAAATCTTCTGTCAAGAGAAGCTCAACTGGCTGGCTTCCTTTCTGTTTGGCTACGCTGATGGGTGGTGCTTGGTATCGCGTCTGCGGATCGCATTCATCGCAACACCTTATAGCCCGCTGTGCGTTTGGTGTTTGGAGCAAGATTGGGCCTGCTCCCTGCCATGGTGTGCAGGATTCAAGCTGGACTGAGGGCCATTAGTGAGGGACTGCTGGCTGATGATACACAGCGTGAAGGATTTCCCAGAGTAGAATTGCCATTCTTATATCTGATGGGATGGTTAATCCTTCACAATACCAAAGTAATGTCTCTCGGATTGGCCAGTGGTTCGGGCAATAACTTCCTGTTGAATTACAGGAATTCTTCTTGGAATGTGACTAGCATCATAGACTGTCGGCTAGTACTAAATTTTGCCCATAGTTGGAAGTTCTTCTGCATCGTTCCCCCTGTACATATCAATTAACAAGGGGTGAAACTTCAGGATGCGGGTCAGGAAAAGACTATTCTTTCTCCTGAAGCCTTTTACTGTTTGGTCTGCATTAGACCTTCCCACCTACTGTACAGAAGTGAGGACCACTGCTACTTGGAGCCTTATCTGCCCAGCCGGTTTGCCAGGCAATTTGGGTACGACCAGTTGCACGTGGAGAATCCTATCACCAGCTTCAAGTTCAAAGGTGGACTTATTGATGGAGCTAGAGGATAGCGGTATTTCATCATGGGTTGTACCGGAGCAACCTTTGCTGTGCCCGCGACTTCTCTCTCCATGGAGTTGCACATTCTTTATTCGTACGCGCAGTTTTATGCGTCCGTCAATACCTTCCATCGTGATTTCGATGTACATGGAAGTTTCAGGATGCCCTCCCATAGCTCCACTGGGAGAGAGGAGATACCGTCTGTTTCCTCGGATGAAGGTGATGAAACCACCGGTGCAGATGACTATTTGCTGATTATACCGAGAGGCATAATAGCTCTGCCAGCAGAGCCTCTCATAATCTCCAATAAACGAAAGGCTTCCACTCTGAAAGAGCCTTCCCCCTGCAAGAAGAAGCTGACTATCGGAGGTCCTAAAAAGACTTCCACGAGGGGGGCCTCTTCCAGGAGTGAGCCCATTGTTTCCCCTGTTGGGGATGATTCTCTGATTAGGGGTCCTTCGCCTTTTAGAGAGGGAACCTCCACAGTCCATGCTGCCAGTGCTGGAGATTCTTTGCCCGCGACTGCTGCCGCTACCACCGTTGCTGGTAGTGTTTCAAGATCGCCTTCGAGGCCGAGCATAATAAGAATCAATATACCTTTATCCAGACAAATAGGACTAGCCCCTCCTTCGTCTGTAAGTATCTCGAGCGAGATTCCACCCGATGAACCTCGAGTGGATCTGGGTGACGACTGGGATGACTACCCTCAAACGTCAGTTGGGGCACCCTCTTCTCCAGGTATGACAGCTTGTTTAGCATTATTAAGAAATAATTTAGCTATACAGGCTGCAGACGCAACATACATACCACCGGCCATGGGTAAATGTTGTCTTCACACTTTCTTTAGGAAAATTAACATCAAATTGATATTAACTTTCTCTAATCTTATTTTCAGGCAAAGACATCTCTGGGGAGGACGGAGTTGACACAACTTCTGATTTTATTGCGGATCCAGCCAACAACCTATTAACGAATATTTGCAACTATCCCAAGGCAGTTTAAATAACCTGATGTCGACGAAGTATATTTTGAAACTGCCGATATTTCATCCGCAACATTCTCGGGTGTCATCCCGCCAATAGTAGTTTAAATAACATCAGAGGAAGATAAACCCACCATCTCGTCCGTGCATTTTTCGTCGAGTATACCAGTAACTTCAACTATTGTTGGTGTCTCTTCCTTTATCGTTCCATCTATTGAAGCAACGACCGTGGCGACATCCTCTACAGTTATTCCGGAAAGGAGGCACCGATATTTCGGCCACTCCCAGCGTCCATTCGAGCTTTGCTATGCTAGTGGATCAATACACTAGCATATTCTACCTCACTTTGAAAGAATTGATATCGATGGTGCTGGAAAATAACCTAGGTTTTGATGCTCTGAAGATGTCCTCCAATCTCACAATAGCGCAGATTAGAAATTTCAGTGACGCTGAAAGAGCTAATGCGCTAGAGCAAATAGTTAATGGTTTGGAACAACCTATTAACGAATATTTGCAACTATCCCAAGGCAGCATCGATGACCTGGTTCAAGCTGAGTATTACTCTCCAACTACGAAACTTGCTCAGCAGATTGAATCTTTAAACAAATCCATCCAGGAACAATAATAAGAGATGGAGAAAGAGCAGGCAGTGTTGGTAAAGAGTATTCCTTAGCTGGCCAAGTGCTGCACTGAATGTGAGGGATATGAAGTGAGGGTTCAAGAATTGGAGGCTGAACTTGCCCAGACAAGGGAGAGGCTTCTCAAGGCATCGACAGTTCGTGATGTATTTGAGGGCCAAGTGAAGACAGCTCAGCAGAACTTGACTCATGCGAGTGTCATCCACGCAAGTTTTGTTAATTCTCTGTCCGAACTATCTTTCTTGAGTGATAACGAAGCAAGGCTGGAGCGGGCTCGTACTAACATTTTGGACTCCAGGAATGAGAGGATGGCTGCTTTGGCGAAACAGAAACGCGACTTAACGGCTCCTCCCCAATGATGTAACTTTTTGCTTCTTCTGTAATTTGCTATTCCCAGAGATAATAAAGATACTTCTTCTGACTTTGTGGACCTATTGCTTTTGAATATAAATGATAGGATAAGATGAAAGTGATATCAAAGGTAATATGGATGTGACATACTTTCGGTAAGTTTCAGCTGGATATATCTATTCAGAGGTTATATGGACATGATAGAATATGCTCCAACTAAATTTGTATACAAAATACTATCAGAGGTAATATGGACGTGATAGGTTTTAAAGTTTCAAATTAGTTAAACATATCTATTCAGAGGTCACAAGAACATGATAGAATATGATCCAACTAATCTTTGTATGTAGTGTCATCAGAATAAAATCTTTATCATACCCCTTTGAGCAAAGGAGATCAAGCATAGTACTTCTTCAGGAATTTGCCGTTAATAGGAGCCATTATTAAATCTCCATTAGGCTTGGCTAATCTGTAAGCGCCATTTGAAAATGTGGTTTCAGTCACATAAGGGCCCTCCCATTTGGGCTGGAACTTGCCCTTACTTTTGTGTGTAATGATCATTGGCCTCTTCACAGCTAGAACTAGCTCACCAACTTTGAACACTCTTTCCTTCACTTTTTGATTAAAAGCTCTGGAGATGCATGCCTGGTAGAACTCTATGCGCTGTTGAGCTTGAAGGCGTTTCTCGTCTAATCCTTCTAGCTCTTGAAGTCTTAAACGATCATTATTTTCCTGAGTTAACTCATTAGCCACTGCTATCCTGAGTGATGGAATTTGAACTTCAATGGGGAGAACTGCTTCACACCCGTAAACTAACGAAAAAGGGGTACAACCCGTTGGCGTTCATACCGTTGTGCGGTATGCCCACAGACATTCTCCCAAAATATCGTTCCAATCTCTTTTGTTTGAAGAGACGAACTTCTTCAAGAGTTTGATGATGGTTTTGTTAAAGGCTTCCGCCAAACCATTAACAGCAGGATTGTAAGCCGTTGAGGCCATATTCTGTATCCGATTCTTATCGCAAAATCGGTGGAACGCTTGGCTGATGAATTGAGGCCCGTTATCATGAATTATCTTTCGGGGTATTCCAAAGCGATAAATTATATGGTGCTTGATAAAGCTGATCACGTTGGATGTCTTCACCTCAGCAAGAGGGATTGCCTCCGCCCATTTGGAGAAATAATCCGTGATAGCCAATATGAACCGATGTCCTCTAGAAGATGAAGGATGAATAGGACCAATGATATCCATACCCCATGCTTCAAAGGGCCATGATGCAATAGTAGGATGTAAATACTCAGAAGGCTGATGTATGAAATTCGTATGAACTTGACAGGCTATGCATTGTCTTGCGTATTTCACGGCATCTGCAATCATAGTAGGCCAGTAGTAGCCTATCCTCCTGATACGATCCTGTAATTTAGGACCGGGTTGATGTGCTCCACATACCCCGTCATGAGCTTTTCGGATAACCCGCCTTGCATCATCATCAGAGAGACATCGTAACAATAGTCCATCGTACGTTCGGTGATATAGATTTTGTGAAGAAGCATCAAAATAGAAACGTAATGATCGTCTCTTAATAGATACTGCTTCTTTAGGATCTTCTGGTAATATTCCGTATGACGCGAAGTCTATTAAGGGACTTCTCCAATCTCTCTTTGGAGGAGCCGTATTTATAGCGTAGCTGCGTTCTATGTGAAAATTAATTTTTACACAGAATAAATCTTTGTTAAGAAGGATCACCAAATTCTGCCTTCTTATAGGAATAGCTAGATCTGCAGCTAGACTGGCCAGAGCATCAGCTTCCAAAATTTGAGATTGAGGCACATGCTCTAAAAAGAATCCTTTAAAAGATATGGCTATCTCGATCATTGTTTGGTGATAAGACATGAGGTCTGGATTGCGAACTTCATATATCCCTCTGACCTGATTGACGATCAGCTGAGAATCACCAAAAGCTTCAAGGTATTCAACACCCAATTCTTTAGCGACCTGAAGCCCGATTAGTAGAGCATTACACTCTGCCACATTATTAGAGCTGGGTTCGCTAAGAGAATATGCTCGATAGATGACAAGTTTATCAGGAGTCACCAGGACAATTCCTACTCCTGAAACCACGTTTCCCTTGGTACCAGTTTTGGAAGCGTCATCAAAGAATAGCTACCATGTATCACCTTCCAATGTCGAATTACATTCTGCAACTTCGTCGGGAATGTCCTTATATAATTTAGAGGTTTCCGGAATTGGATGGGCAGCTAGGAAATTAGCCAAGGCTTGACCTTTCATGGACTTCTGAGGGACGTATACCATATCATACGATGTCAGTAGCATTGCCCAAGTTACGAGTCGGGAATTAAGAACACTTGGTTTATTCATTAAAACCCGAAGTGGATTGATTTTGGAGATGATATGAATAGTTTGGCCCATCACGTAATGTCGCGTCTTCTGAATGGCAAACATTAGGGCAAAGCATTCTTTTTCCACTTGATTGTACCGGTGTTCAGCTCCGACCATCATCCTGCTTAAATAGTAGATAGCCTGTTCATGACCCTCATTGTTCTTCTGTGCGAGAAGAGCCCCTAAAGAATAATCCATTGCTCGAACATACAGCAAAAATGGTCTTCCTATGATGGGAGACACCAGAACTGGAGGATTAGTAAGATAGCGTTTGATATTATTAAACGCTTGCTGACAGGCTTCGTCCTATGCGAATGACACACCTTTCTTCATTAGACAAGAAAAAGACTGACATCTTCCGGAGAGGTTGGATATGAATCCCCTGATATAAGCTAGACGACCTTGAAATCCCCTAAGTTCTCTCAGATTACGAGGTGGTCGCATTTCCAGGATAGCTTTTACTTTATCAGGGTTAACTTGAATGACTTTAGCGGTAATGACAAATTCCAAAAAATTGCCACTGGATACACCAAGAAAGGACTTTGTGGGGTTCATTTTGAGTTGATGTTGGCGCATCAACTTGAATACTGTCTTCAAGTCTTGGATGTGATTATCCTTGAGGCGGCTTTTGACAGCAATATCGTCTACGTAACATTCCATCATTTTGCGTAGATGCTCATGGAATATGTTACTCATAGCTCGTTGATACGTAGCTCCGGCATTCTTCAATCCAAAAGGCATAACCGTATAGCAATATACCCCCAGTGGTGTACGAAAAGCAGTATGCTTTTCATCTTCAGGATTCATCTTAATTTGATTATATCCTGAAAATCTGTCCATCAAGGACATGCGTTCAAAACCGCACATATTATCGATCATGACGTCTGTAATGGGGAGAGAGAACTCATCTTTCGGGCAGGCCGTATTTAGATCTCGGAAGTTGATGCAAACACGCACTTTCCAATTTTTCTTCATAACTAGGACAATATTAGCGACCCAATCAGGATGTTGTTCTTTCCAGATGAACCCACAGGCTATTAGCTTCTTGATTTCAGCTTCGATGACATCCATCATATCCGGGCGGAACCGGCGTTGGTGTTGCTTTATAGGCTTTGAATTGGAAAATATGTTGAGTTTATGGGTAGCCATTTTTGGATCAAGACCTGGCATATCCTCATAATTCCAAGCAAAGACATCGATATATTCTTATATCAGCTGGATCATTTCTTTCCTTTCTTCTTCGGCAAGATTGTTACTGATAAATATCGGCTTTGGTGAAAATTTATTCCCAATATTGATTTGGATAACCTTATCTTCAGTAGGTGGCTCTTTTTGTTCGAACCGGAGTTCCCATTGTGTATCCATTTGCTGAGCCCAGGATTCATCCTCAAATGGTTCAGATTCTTGTTCCTCTATTTTGAGAGAATCTGTCAACACCATATCTACTGATAATGCCTGTTCGAGTTCACCATCTGAATCGGAGGATGATAAATCATCTTGAAAAGAGGAAATGGTCTCCTCACTTGACTCAGAGTCGTTGGAAGTTACAAGACGTGTGGTATACCCTAACCCAAAACGAGTTTGTTGACAGTAGGGATCACCAAGCAACAGCATTCGTCTGCCTTTTCCGTAGTTGAGGCCTGGCTCCAACTTCAAATCTTAATCCATGCTTTGCATAATCTTCAAAGCTTGTGGGCTATATCTGTGGACTTGCATTTTCCCAGCATCAGATTTGTGAGAATTTTCTTGTATAATCGATCTATTCCGCATGCAACCGAAGACTATTGGATGTTGATCGTTGTGAGTAGGTGGAACAACAAAGATAGAATCTTCATGCAGCCCATATGTCGTGACGACATTATATGTTGACGCTACTTCCCACACATATGGATGATAAAAGTCTATAGCTTACAAGAATTTTTGTGCTATAGGTTCTATATCGTTATGAGGGAAAGATTCCTGATTAGGAAATTGAGCGTCAGTAAACTGTAAAAGAGAATCTTTATTATCATCAGAAACCATATTCCCGGTTGTATTTACATCAGTCGACTGCTTGTTGCGCCTAAGGTTGATGACCAAAGGTGGGGGCTTCTGGTTCAGAGTGATCACTAGAGGATCACTTCCTCCTCCCGATTTGGTTTTACCCAAGTGGATAGCCATAGGTTCCATGACTTTCGGACGTGTAGTCCGCCCTTTCACCTGGATTAACAAAGGTTGCTCAGCAGATGGTTCTCCTAGCTCCTGGTAGGATTCCTCTTCCGTCTTGCCTGACACCTCCTTCATGTAGTCTTGGATGTACAACATGGCATCATAATAGTAGGTTCAACCCCTTTGAACGGGTTGAGATCAACAAACTCTGTTTTTACTATCCCTTGGACGTCTACATATTTGAAGCATTGGTGTAGAGTTGAAGGGACAATATTGTGATCGTGGATCCACGGTCTTCCCAATAGAATGTTATAAGACACGTCCGAATCAATAACGTAGCATGTAGCCACTGATCTAAGGTCACCAATCTGGATCCTCAAACGAATCTTCCCCAATGGTTTGCTCTTCCTGGCATTAAAGCCCACGATTATGGTGGTAGTGTAAGCCGGTTCGCTTGTAGGAATTCTCAACGGTCTTATCAGACTATGAGGGATAATGCTGATCGACGATCCCGGATCTATGTGAATCTGGTCTACCTCAACGGAGCCGACGTATCCGGTGTAATAAAAAGGCCTGTCGTGTCTGTTATATTTCAACAACATGTCCTCTTGAGTGAAAGTGATGTTAGAGACCACTTTTATTATATTATGGCATTGAGGACATGCCACAGGCTCTTTATCAAGGGATTTGAGCTGAGTCAAGCATAAATCTGCTTGCATTAACGCTTCACTCAAGGCTTGACGAGTGTCTTTGGATAGCCTAAGTAGCTCAAAAATGGACAATCTGGCTGGAGTATTAGCCAACTGAGCCAAGATGTCGAAGTTATAAGGTTTCTCTAAACCTTTGTTTTGAATATTCTTCAAAGGTTTATCGAAACGAACTTCTTTCTGCTTGCCTTTGTCCATCGAAGTTGGTTTAGAAGGACCTGCCTCTGGCATAACAGGTTCAGGTTCTGGATGTTTGGCAGGCGAAGTGTCTGCCGTTGCTTCCTTCTGGCTACCTCCATAGTCTTTAAGGTAGGCTTTTCCTGACCGGGTTCCGGTTGTTAAAGCCTCTTCTTCCGACGTCGGGGATATTGCAACCATATGACATGATTTACCTCTTGAGTTCATTTTAGACTTAGCTTTAGCAGCTTTAGTCTCTTCCTCAATTTTTGACACCAGATTAGGGTGAACCCACATGATCTCCCCACGCTTGGTAGTTAGGGGCACTAAGTCATGATTTTGACCCCTGGTAGGAGGGAGATTAACAATGTTCATCATCACCCGTGGAATAGGTACTACACCATCCGGGACTTCTTGAGGGGGCAGATTGCCAAACTGGAGTGAGATCATGTTGGCAGTGACCGTCTTCTCGCTATTACGCAGAGTGATGGCCTTGGCGTCGATCAACTCCTGGATTTTTCTTTTTAGTACATAACATGCCTTTGTGGTGTGATGTATGTATCTGTGGAAAATATAGTACTTAGGGTTATTGGTACTGCCGACTTCATTTGGCCGCTTTATCTCGGGAAGATTAAGCTTGCCACTTTTGACTAGACAATCGAATATGCTCGGAATATCGTCGTCGTCAAAAAAATATTCTTCTTTAGGCCTGGAAGTCCCAGGATTCGTCTGCGTAGTCACTGGAGTATGTTGCCTGGACGTGTTGATCGCCAGAGCTTCCTTTCCTTTGGAACTACGAGTATGGTCATTATTGGAGGATGACCGCTTCCCTCTATCAGAGGTAGAGATCATGATTCTATTGTCACGAGCCTTTCGACTGTTATCTTCAGCGGCTACCACTGATATGATAAATGAGGGCCAATCATGGAACTGATATGGTCCCATGAACACTGAGATCAGTGAAAGAAGGTTCTTTCAGCAAATGTCCACCAACGGTAAATCAGGAACTCCAGGAGGCATCTGCAAAGTAGCCTGACGAAAACATTCGATAAAAGTACGAATGCTCTCTTTCTCCTTCTACTTTACTTTGATAAGTGATAAAATAGACATGTCCATTCCTCCTTCGTAGAATCGAGCGAAGAACAAGGTCTTGAAATCTTCAAAAGAAGTAATGCAGTTGTCCGCTAGACTACGATACCACTGATAGGCCACTCCAGACAGACAACCTTTAAACACTCGAGAGAGAAGGGCGTCATTCCCCTGTAATAACACTGTCTTCATGCTAAAGTAGTTCATGTACTGGCTTGGTGACGTATTTCCCTCAAACAAAACCATAGCCTGTGGTTTGTATTTTGGTGGGAAAGGGATCTCGTCCCAGATAACTGGGTATGGCTGGTTGATTCCCAACTTCTTGAGCTGATCCTTATGCTTCAAGGCATTAAATTGGGCTTTTAATTCCCGAACTGCTTGTATCAGATCTTCAGTTGGGAAAGGGACAGAAGAGAGGTGAGAGATCGGTTGCATTGTAACTCCAAAAGGAGGTAATACATTCTCCGGGTTAAGGGGTTGAGGAGCAGCTGATTCTTGATTTTGAATAGGCTCCTGGCTTGCATTGGATGGTGGCATATCTACCCCCACAGGTATTTGAGTCAGAGGAACAGGTGCTTGAGCTACCGCAGCTGTATGTTGAGTCACCATCATTTGGTGCATACTTTCCATCATGGTATGCATCTCTTTAAGCGATGCTTCCAATACAGCAATGCGTTGTTCAGTACTTCCTGATAGGGAAGCTTCTTCATGTTCATCTCCAACGGCATAAACTCCTATTTCTCTGGATGCAACCGAGGGATTAGTATAGATCTCTGTAGAGATCGAGTCATACTTTTAGCATCAGATTCAGAAAGCTGGCGACCCCCAGCGTCAGAATCGGAAGAATATGAAGCCGGTTGTCGTGACCTCGAGCGGGTGTTTCGAAAAACACCTGCCTCAATATTCTCCAGGAGTCTGTCAAATCTCCTTTGGCTTGGAGTTCTAGAGGGATGACGTCTTGACCTTGACCTTCCTCTAGGAATGTGTTAAGCCATGTTTACCGATGCGAATGTCGGTTCTTCTTCCTATAAGGACAAAAAGTAGTTTAACCGGTCGAAAACTGACCGTTTTGCCTTAGAACAGCAGTAGTTAACTATAACTTTATGACTGTTACAATAATGCTCCCTAGGGGGTGTAATAGACATGTTAGAAGATCCCCTGTCTTTGCGCTTCTGGATCAAGAAATCACGCAAATCAGGGGAATTAACAGAAGAAGAGGGCTTATTATGCATTTTTACATCAGTAGGGACGTGAAGATTGAGAACCATGACCCTCTCTCTGCCATAAGTATACAGCAGTTTGCCCATGTGAGTAGCATACGATCCATCATCCGTCTGAGGAGCGTATTTTCCTGTGAAGCGAGTCTTCTTTACGCGGACAGATTTATCCTGGCGTAATTTGCAGTGTTGCCCAGGTTCGCGTAGAATAGGAAAAGTCCTCAAGCGGCCTCCAGCGTCGTGCATAATCTGAAGAGTGGGCAACTTCTTCTCTTGTGGGCGTACAAACCTAGCGGTTGGGAGATTCGCCACTCGTTGTCCCTTGATGTGATCCAAGGGTCCATCTGCCACATCGCAGACAGGAGATCTATTTTTACACGCAGGGCGCATTTGAAATTTTTGCACGGGCACTGAGGCCTTGCTAAGAATTTTGTATGCCACGTCACAGACTGGAGACAAATTTTTACGTGCAGGGCGCATTCTAGACTTCTGGATTGGCACTGAGGCATTGTCAGAAGTTTTGTCTGCCACGTCACAGACGAGAGACGGATTTTTACGCGCAAGGCGTATTGGTTGTGTTGTCACAACCTTGTTGATTAAAGGAGGAGAGATTGCAGGAAGGGTAAAGGATGTCTTGGGCATCCACACTTTACGCAACTTCCTGTTGTCTTGGACAGAGAGAGCATGAGAGCTACCCCCTGCGCGAAGCATGTCTTCATAAGCAGATTGGTCGAACTGGACGACCAAAGTCTTCTTCGTCGATCCGATGGATACAGCATCGTGTTGAGAAATAGCTTTCTCGTCAGATGAGAAAGTAGTCCCCAGCTGAGTCGCCATCTTGTGTTTGATGATAAACAAAAGAATGAGACTAGGTTTATACGAAACCCTTTCTTTGTTTACAAACAAGAAAAAAAAGAGTACAATTAATCCTATACGAGGATGTTAAGTACAATAAAAATAATTCTGGGGTAAAATTGCTATAGGAGTCTGATCTGCGGTCGATCACTTTTTCCTTTGGACCACACGATGATGAAGAAGTGCCGTAGAAGAAGAAGAAGCTTCAAATATTGTAGGAGGGATTGGATTCTCGTTGCCAAAGTTGTCAATCACTACTCTCTGTCTGTGCTCTCTCTCTCTCTGATCTCTCTCTCTCTCCCCTTCGACCCTCTCGACCTTTTCCACTTGATCTCCTGCGACCGGAGGTCTTTATTTATAGAGCTCAGTCACAGTAACTGTCCAGTCGGCGTAGGAGCACAATTGTGGAGAAAGTTGCAGCTTTTACGCGGCGGTTATAATAACAGCTACCCACGTTTGAATGATCTCCTGAATCCGCATGTGACGCGTGTTCCATTATGAGGTAATGCGTATAACTGCTTCTTGAAGATCACGGCATGCATGCCACATAGGTAACTGCCCCTCGTGTAAAGATGGTTGGCATAAAAGCCAAATAACTGTCTTGTTGGCGTAAAAGCCAAATAACTGTTTTGTTGGCATAAAAGCCAAATAGCTGTCTTGTTGGTGTAAAAGCCAACTACCGCGTAAAACTTGAGGCTGCATGAATAATAGATAACCAGCGTAAAAATAGCCAATTATTCTTCTTGACTGAGGTCTTGAGCGTATTCTGGGCCAAATAACCTTATCACGTACCTTTGCAAATATAGCCTGAGTTGGCGTATTTTGAGGAGATAGCATACGGCGTGCTCCTATGGTTGAAAATAGCCTGGTTGGCGTATTTCAAGGAGATAGCATACGGCATGCTCCTATGGTTGAAAATAGCCTGGTTGGCGTAAAATGCCAGGATGGTGATGTAAGTGTATTAGCCCTAGTTTTAGCTCTTTCAGTCATGACAAAATTATAAAGGATAGAACCAAATCTCTTGCATTAAATACAGAGATATGTCTCAATCTTGTGCATTAAATGCCGAGATGTGCCTCGAGCTCTCCATGAGAAACAGCTTTTGATGTGGCGTCTGATTTTGTCTCATCTTGAGCGTAAAAGCTCGTCTCTACCTGTGTGGAATAGGTAGCGTATTCCTTGAATGCGTAAAAATGACTTGTATCAAGGATATGTCACTAAACGATAGTCTGGACCTCTGTGCAGAATCATCATTACAGCCGTCCTCTCGATCGTAGTGCAGTACTTTTGTCAGGAGTCAGGTTCATTGTTCTGTCTGACAGATTCATTCGAGAAATAGGAAGAGTTCCTCGTATGACTTTACGTTGCATTAAAGATAAACATATTTTACGCTGTAGGGAGGCATAGCAACCTTTTATGCCAAAACAGCCTTAGAGCGCTGCTTTACGTGGGCAGCTCTGAAGTCATGTTTTATGCCACACAGCGTTGAAGCTCTGTTTTTATGCGGGCTTCATGTATGTTTGGGGATTTTACGCGTATAATTCTTCAGCGTATTTTTCATGCTTCTACAGCGACCTAGTCGGCAATACTCCGTCGTATACTCGTCCACTGACATAATTCCCTGGACGAGGTACTGGAACTGTCTCTCCAAAGATGTAAGAGCCACATCTGGGAAGAACTTCTCCTTGAAAAGCTCTTTGAAGGCTTTCCAAGTAAGTCCTGGTACTGCAATCCTGGGGTCTGTCCGGAACCATGTCAATGCAATATCGAACATCATACACCCCGTTGCCTCTATCTATAGTATCTCTGGAATCTGCGCCAGCTGCAGGTTTCGTTCGATGTCCTCTATCCAATCATCCGCATAAAGGATCCCCTCTGTGTCTCTAAAGACCTTCGGGCCCATCCTCTTGAAGTCTATGATGGTACCCGGCCTCGGTTGCTAAGGAATAAACTGAGGTGGTGTCGTCTGTGGCTGGACTGTAGTAGCTCTCTCAACTGCTGCAAGTGAGATCTGGTGAGCATTATCCACGCTCTTTTGCAGGACCTCTGACTGACACTGCTGTGCCTCCATCATCTGCTAGAAGAGCGTGAACATCTGCGTATGATCAACTACAGGTGGGGGGGTAGATGATCCTCGTAAACTGTCGGCCCTGTCCTCGGTACTGGAGATGGAGTACCTCCAAAAGCTGCTGCTGATACCCTGACCTAGACCGGTGAAGCTGACCTCCTGAATGTAGGTGCTGGACCGTCGTCTGAGGGTGCTGCCATTAAGGGTGATGAAGTGACTAATCGTGCTGTCACGGTACCTGATCGCTAGGAATGCGTCTTCGGCGGCATCCTGAAGATAGATTAAAATAAGGAATCAATATTGAATATGATATGATATCATCAAAGAAGGACAGAACTTTATTTAAAGTAAAGCAATATTCAATGGATAAGGATTACAAAATGGACTTTGGAATTATTTCCTAGTTGTGATTGAGTAAACTCTCAGCCTAAATCCTATTTCCTAAAGCAGGCTCGTAGCAGTACTCTAAGCGACACAACTATAAAATTGCACTACTTGCGAATCTAGATCTGCATGGACCACCACTAAAAATGTGTCATGACCCACACCCGGATATTCGGACACGAGTACGTGGTTACGTCCAGCCTACGCCGCAGAATCGGCGGTAGAACGCTGTCTGGGTCATTTTAACTATCTACATCTCAACAATATAATATGGTACATGTCAATCATCTCAACTCCAAACGGAGGAATAATATGGTATCTCACAAGTATGACTAATCTCAATCACAAAACAAACTAAGAAAAATAAAGCCCGAATGGTATAGCAAAGAAAAGAATAAGATACAATCCACAATCTGAAATAATATACAAATTGTGAATCTCCACAAAATAATAGTCTAATACAAGCCAACACAAATAACTAGACCTCCTCGGGCTCTGCAACTAAGTCCTCCTGGTCTATAGGAGTATCCTCTATAGGTACGCCGTCCTGCGACCCGTAGAATATGGAACACTACTCTAAAAGCCAATCATCTGGAAAAATATATCCAGTCAGGATTGGAGCAAAGTACATACCTCTGAAAGCAGTTTCAATAACATAATCGAGCATATAAAACAGATAATAGAAATGAAATACAAGATCGCTAAACATATGAATGAATGAACAATAGATATACAGGTAATGTACTAGAATATAGATCAATAATATGAATATCTGCAATATGATGAAATAGCTGCAATCTAAACAAATGTGCCTCAGAATACAAGTTCATTATGTGATCGGTTTGGGTGAACATGATCAGGTAAGACGATTACAAGTGAGGTATGTAACCAGAATGTACATGATATAACAATGGAGCTTTGATCACATAATCAACTCCTACTCTTCCATCCCCAACTAATACCAATGGATCCAATCATGACATGCTACGAACACGAATATGACCACTGAACACGAGCAGTGGGTGTACATGAATATCATAACCATTGAACACGAGCAGTGGGTATACACGAATAAGCACACGGAACACGAGCAGTATGTGAACATGAAATATAAATCAATACCCAATATACACGATAAAATATATGTACACGAGTACCCGCTAAACACGGTAGGGGATAACATCTCCTGACGGGATCCATATAGTACAAGTCCATGAAATCACTGTGTCGGAGTCAAGTATACAATTCTAGAACATGAATATATACACTATTATGAATTGAAAACTATCAGAGAAATATACTCGCCTGAAGTCCTGAGCAAGGTGTGTCTCTCGATGCCCAAGCTGGTGTCAAACAGACCTATATATGGTACGTTACATAAATACTAGGTTCAAGAATGAAAATAAGTTAATATGATACAATTCTAGGTCAATAAGCCATTTCTAGATCAAACTGATTAAATCTTGGTTGAAAGAGTCTAACACTTGGATACTAAGTCACTGCACTATAAAACTAAACTATACAAGCTAATCTAAGATACTAAAAGACACTCAATAAGCTGTATCCTAAGATACGCAAGTTTAATATATAAAAATAGTACTTTAGTTATATATTCAAATTAATAATTATAATACTATAACAAAACAATAAAATTTGGATACCTTGGCCTTACACCAATGCGTATCACACTTATCTCGATACCCAAACTCAATACCTTGGGTATCGACCCAATACATTGGTATTACCTTGGTATCCCGAGGAAATCCAAATTCTCTACATATAGCTAATATATAAATATAAAACCCTAAACCAAAATACTATCTATAAGATAACATATACTAACTACTATAGATATCAATATAATACATACCTACTAATTACCATACAATATCAACTAATACAACTATATATTTATATATGTAGCTAACTATTTACAAACATAGTAACATATATATACTTACACTAATATACATAGATACTAACTAGCAATTACCCAATCCACTATATAACATATATATATAGAATATATAACTAATTAATAGCTATCCTTAATACTAAACTAACCTACTGACTGATACATTGATACCTGACTGAACCTCACTGATACCTGAACTATGAAAACACTGATACTCAGTGTTGCTGATACTGAAACTAAAATGTACAGACACTGATACTACACACACTAGCTGTGTGCATACAACATTCTTGCTACTGCTGCAGGCCTCTTCATAGTTGTGCCTATTGATGCATACTGAATTCTCTATGTGTACACGAACTGCACTGCCATGCCTCCAGTTGACACTGCAGATAGAGCTGCAGGTAGTATGGCTGTGCACAGACAGTGTTGATAGGTTACTGGGCCTCAAGACTGTAGTGACTCCCTGCAGTTGGCTGTGCCTCCCTAACTGCTGATCAAGAGGAAGCTGCTCCCTTCATGCTGTGCCTCGACTAAACTGATACCTCCTGCTGGATGCACTGGAAAGCACACTATTTCCTTGCTCCCAGTATTGAAACTACCCACTGGTACAGTGTTGACCCTATATGAACAATATTGTGCTCCAACCATGCCCCTTGCTTCTTTATTCAACTCTCTCTCTCTCTCTCACACACACACACACACAAACACTCTCACAACACAAACATAAACCACCAACATAAACTGCTATATATGTATCTATCCACACATATATATATACATACATACATCTATAAGTATATAAATCCCTATATATATGTATAGATACATATAACATCTCTTAAACATATCAATCTATATATGTATATATATATATACACTCTCTATAACACAAACACACATATGCATATATACATATGAACACTAATACACACACACACACACACACACACACACACACACACACACACACACACATATATATATACATATATATATACATATATATATATATATATACACACACATATAGACACACACATATACACTTAACTATATACATATTCATATACATATATATATATTATATAAAATATCATATAGATATATATATACACATGTACATATATAATTAAGAGCAAAGCACCAAACACGTGGAGTGCACCTTACCCGTATCACACTAACCCTATGATACACTTGCAATATGGCTCCAACACACAACCAAACAGATCTCGGAGGACACAAGCAAGTCTAATACACTAAATATGAACAATACGTATAGTAATTAGATCATCTACGTGTCCGTGTTATAATGTGATATGCACAAGTCCCCGTATAGGAGAAAAACCTCCCAAAATCAACATGTTTCGTCAAATTGACGAGATACGGCCTACACGTATCCAATTATGGATACGACACTAGTCACAAACAAGTAATCATATGTCAATTTGATCTATTAGACCAATTGACAAACACCACATGTGTCAATCTCAAAATTTCCCCAAAATTGACACCAAAATGCACATAACTTTCACCATAGGTCTCCTATGAACCTAAAACTAATTCTTATGGGTAGCCTATGCATGTGGGTTGGTTCCTCATGGTTAAATCTCAGATTTAGAGTCTACTAGAAGGGGGGAAACTGAAATGTACCTATTGGGAGATGGATTTCCAATAAAAAGTCCCTAAATGGAATGTAGCTCCTTTCCTTGTAGATCTTAGCCTCCTCCTTGTTGCTCCTTACTTCCTTAGAAGCCTCTAATGAAGAATAGAGAAGGAATTTGTAAAGAAATTGGTGGAGGAATTGTGAGGGAATGAAGAAAATTGGAAGAGGAAAAAACTAGATCTAAATGGAATTAAAATTTGAAATGAGGGAGACACTCTCTCTCCTTCTATGGTGGCCGGCCATATACCCCCTCCCCAAGCAAGTATAAAATATCCTAATTACCCCCTTGGGGCCTCTCATGAAGAAATTAATTAGGGAGGGAAGGTTCTAGTCTAATGGTTTCACTAATTAATACAACCTCCTAATCCTTGGGCCTAATTCATAGGCTCAATCTAAACTCATATGAAATGTCGGTTTATGCATCTAATTAAATAGTTTAGGTCCAATACACAAGTATAAAATAAATCTACAACTAACAATAAATAAATAATTTAATAATTTAATAAATCATGCATACATAATATTTAAATACAAATAATCCTAAAATTTAAAATACCTATATCAATTACTAAACTACCCTTGAATGAAAATATGAGGGTGACACAAAACCTCTAGCTAGTACAACGAGTCATAATAAGATCTTTATAATATGAAAGTCTCATATCTCAAATCCTGCAAGCCAATAAAAAATTACCATGAATAACTCAGGAAAGATTTTATCACATGAATAGTATCAAATATCCTATGGTATGACGTACTTCGTAAAGCAAGCACGTAAAAATATATAGGATCATGGTATCAACTCTCTATGTGATGTTACACGACTCCTCGTACGGCGTCAACACCCGAATCTTGTTCAAACGTTAAGCAACGTCTCATGGTCCTAGGTTGAGCAGGCACATCACAAGAATGTATAAAATAAAACACAAGTTGATAATATAACATGATTTACTGCAAGTTGGCAAGGTACACTTGACTGGGTTCTAAACTTAGTCAACTACTCCTGTAAAAGTGGAATCTCCATGTATGCCTCTGGATGCTGAAATAAACATCACCATTATTCTTAGAATACTTGAAATAGCTAGAATTGACTACCCATAAGTCCAATTTGGACACAGGATAGAATTGACAGTTTTGGGTTAAAGCGGGGTCCACCTGTGGCCCACTTCGTACCGAAAAATATGTCCGAGACAAAGTTCTCCAAATTTGTCAAACTTAGTGTCTACGAGTCTAGAATGATGATACGAAATCAACGGAATATTCAGAACTGGATTTCGATGAGCCGGTCACGAAATCACCCGTTTAGTGGAACCGTAGGGCCTACGAAACGACGTTTCGTCAACGTTCTTAGAATCGAACCAAACTTGGGTCACAAGACTAGCGTAACACTGAGAATCCAATGGCGTAAGTTTTTTTGCGAAACGACAAGTACAGACGAAGTTATGACATGTGTCAGAATAGGCCGATACGATGCCTTTCGACGGATACTCGTTGATTTCGGTGTGCATGCACATCCAAATCAAGTTTCACAAAATCTCACACGTCTGTGTTGATCATATGCACCTTTCGGTATAATTCTCACACGACGAAGTTATCTCGTTTAGCGGGACGCACCCCTTATCGAGAAAATTCAAGTTTAAGAAACCAAGTTTTGACGAATTTCAACAGCAAATAAATCACAACATACAACAAATTAAAAGAAAGTGTTTAAAGGGATTAAAACTAGGTTATGTTGTCTAAATTATTGTTCAAGTAGAATTTAAAAATATTAACTAGGTTAGAAGTAAATTAGCCACAAAATTGGGAGTTTGGAACAGTTTCTAATCTATAAACTGGGTCATTTTTCCTTTTTTGTGTCACGAATTACGATTGACACAGAACACGATAGATTAAACTAATTACACAGGGTTCAAGGGGGTCATGTGGTCTTCACGTAAGATTCGATGGGTCGATATTAGGTTTATTGTGCAGGAAGATACAGGGGCGATAAGAAGAGTATCTCGTGATCGCTGTTGCTCCTGATTTGGGCGACTGCTCGGAGGCGTGCGGCGATCGACGGTGGCAGCTGTAGAAGCATGAAATACGCTGGGGAGTTGTACGCTTATTATATAGTCAAAACCCCCAACATGCATAAAGCCCGCGTAAAGCAGCGCTTTAAGGCTGTGTGGCCTAAAACATGGCTTCAGAACTGCTCGCGTAAAACAGAGCTTCAGAGCTGTTTGGCATATCATAGAGCTTCAGAGCTACCCGCGTAAAGCAGCGCTTCAAGGCTGTTTTGGCGTACAAGGTTGCTACACCTCTCTCCGGCGTAAAATACGTTTGTTTTTAATGCAAACGTAAAGTCATACAAGGAACTCTTCGTATTTCTCGGATGAATCTGTCAGAAAAAATAGTAAACCTAACTCCTGACAAAAGTACTGTACGACGATCGGCTATGATGATGATTTTGCACAGAGACCCAGACTGTCGTTTAGTGACATATCCTTGATACAAGTCATTTTTACGCATTCAAGGAATACGCTTCCTATTCTACACAAGCAGAGATAAGATTTTACGCTCAAAGATAAGACAAAATCCGACGCCACGTCAAAAGCTGTTTCCCGTACAGGGCTCGAGGCATATCTCGGCATTTAATGCACGAGATTGAGGCATATCTCTGCATTAAATGCACGAGATCTGGTTTTATTTCTTTTTAAATGACTGGGAGAGCTAAAACTAGGGCTAATACGCTTACATCACCATCCTTGTATTTTACGCCAACCAGGCTATTTTCAACTATAGGAGTATGCCGTATTCTATCTCCTCGAAATATGCCAACTCAGGCCATATTTGCAAAGGTACGTGATAAGGCTATTTGGCCCAGAATATGCTCAAGACCTCAATCAGGAAGGATAATTGGCTACTTTTACGCTATTTATCTATTATTCATGCAGCCTCAAGTTTTACGCAGAATTTGGCTTTTACGCCAACAAGACAGCTATTTGGCTTTTACGCCAACAAGACAGCTATTTGGCTTTTACGCCAACACGACAACTATTTGACTTTTACGCCAATGAGACAGTTATTTGGCTTTTTATGCCAACCATCTTTACGCGAGGGGCAGTTACCTACGTGGCTTGCATGCCGTGATCTTCGAGAAGTAGTTATATGTGTTACCTCATAATGGGACACGTGTCATACGCGGATTCAGGAGATCATTCAAACATGGGTAGCAGTTATTATAACCACCGCGTAAAAGGTGCAACTTTCTCCACAGTTGGGCTTCTACGCCTACTGGATGGTTATTGTGACTGATCTCTATAAATAGAGACCTCTGGTCATAGGAGACGGGGGTCGGAGAAAAGGGAGACTACCAGATATCAAGACAGACACAGAGAGAGCACAGACAGAGAGTGTTGATTGACAACTTTGGCGATGAGAGTTCAATCCCACCTGCAATCTTTGAAGCTTCTTCTTCTTCTACAACACTTCTTCATCATCGTGTGGTCCAAGGGACAAAGTGATCGACCGCATATCAGACTCCTATAGCAATTTTCCCCAGAATCATTTTTATTGTACTTAACATCCTCGTCTAGGATTAATTGTACTATTTTTCTTGTTTGTAAACGAAGAAAGGGTTTCATATAAACCTAGTTTCATTCTTTTATTTATCATCAAACACACGATGGCGACTCTGCTGGGGACTACTTTCTCATCTGATGAGAAAGCAATTGCTCAACACGATGCTGTATCCGTCGGATCGACGAAGAAGACTTTGGTCGTCCAATTCGACCAATCTGCTTATGAAGACATGCTTCGTGCAGGGAGTAGCTCTCGTTCCCCCTCTATACAGAACAATAGGAAGCTGCGTAAAGTTTGGATGCCTAAGGCATCCTCTACCCTTCCTACAAGCTCTCCTCCTCTGATCAACAAGGTTGTGACAACACAGCCTACGCGCTCTGTGCGTAAAAATATGTCTCTCGTCTGTGACATGGCAGACAAAACTTCTAGCAATGCCTCAGTGCCAATCCAGAAGTCTATAATGTGCCCTGCGCATAAAACTTTGTCTTCCGTTTGTGATGTGGCAGACAAAACTTTTGGCAATGTCTTAATGCCAATCCAGAAGTCTAGAATGCGCCCTGCGCGTAAAACTTCGTCTCCCGTTTGTGACGTGGCAGACAAAATTTCTGACAAGGCCTCAGTGCCAACTCAGAAAATTCAAACGCGCCCTGTGCGTAAAAATATATCTCCCGTCTATGATGAGGCAGATGGACCCTTGGATCACATCAAGGGAAAATGAGTGGCGGATCTCCCAACCTCTAGGCTTGTACGTCACCAAGAAAAGAAGTTGCCCACTCTTTAGATTACGTGTGACGCTGGAGGCCGCTTGAGGACTATCCCTATTTTACGCGAGCCTGTACAAAACTCTAAATTATACCAGGATAAGTCTGTCCACGTAAAGAAGACCCATTTTACGAGAAAATACGCTCCTCAGACGTATGATGGGTCGTATGCGACTCACATGGGTGAACTGTTGTATTCTTATGGCAGAGAGAGGGTTCTGGTTCCTAATCTCCACATTCCTACTGATATAAAAAGGCATAATAAGCCTTCTTTTTCTTCTGTTAATCCCCCTGATTTGCGTGATTTCTTGATCCAGAAATGCAAAGACAGGAGATCTTCTAATATGTCTATTACGCCCCCTAGGGAGCATTATTGTAATAGTCATGAGGTTGTAATTAACTACTGCTATTCTAAGGCAAAACGGTCAGTTTTTGACCGGTTGAACTACTCTTTATCCTTACAGGAAGAAGAACCGACATTCGCGTCTGTAAATATGGCTTCGCACATTCCTAGAGGAAGATCAAGTTAAAGACGTCATCCCTCTAAAACTCTAAGCCAAAGGAGATTTGACAGACTCCTTGAGAATATTGAAGCAGGTGTTTTTTGAAATACCCGCTCGAGGTTACGAAAATCGGCTTTATATTTTTCTGATTCCGACGCTGGGGGTCGCCAGCTTTCTAAATTTGATGCTGAAAGTATAGACTCGATCTCTACAGAGATCTATACTAATCCCTCAGTGGCATCCAGAGAAATAGGAGTTTATGCCGTTGGAGACGAACATGAAGAGGCTTCTCCATCAGGAAGTACAGAATAACGCATCGCTGTATTGGAAGCATCGCTCAAAGAGATGCATACCATGATGGAGAGTATGCACCAAATGATGGTGACTCAATACACAGCTGCGGTAGCTCAAATACTTGTTCCTCCGACTCAACTACGTGTGGGGGTAGATAACCATCAAGCCAGAAGCCTGTTCAAAATCAAGAATCAGTTGCTCCTCAACCTCTCAACCCGGAGAATGTATTACCTCCTGTTGGAGTTACAATACAACCGATCTCTCACCTCTCTGCAGTCCCTTTCCCAACTGAAGATCCGATACAAGCAGTTTGGGAATTAAAAGCTCAATTTGATGCCTTGAAGCATAAGGATCAGCTCAAGAAGTTGGGAATCAACCAGCCATACCCAGTTGTCTGGGACGAGATCCCTTTCCCACCAAAATACAAACCACAGGCCTTGGTTTGTTTGAGGGAAAAATGTCACCAAGCCAGTATATGAATTACTTCAGCATGATGATGGTGTTGTTGCAAGGGAATGACGCCCTTCTCATTCGAGTGTTTAAGGGCTGTCTTTCTGGAGTAGCCTACCAATGGTACCGTAGTCTAGCAGACAACTGCATTACTTCTTTTGAAGATTTCAAGACTATGTTCTTCGCTCGATTCTACGAGGGAGGAATGGACATGTCTATGTCATCACTCATCGAAGTAAAGCAGAAGAAAAAAGAAAGCGTTCGTACTTTTATTGAACGTTTTTCGTCAGGCTACTTTGCAGATGCCTCCTGGAGTTACAGATTCAGTTTTGATGGATATTGCAAGAAGAACCTTTTCCCACTGATCTCTGTATTCACGGGACCATATTAGTTCCATGATTGGCCCTCGTTTATCATATCGGCGGTAGCCGCTGAAGATAACAGTCGGAAGGCTCGTGACAACGGGATCATGATCTCTAGCTCTGATAGAGGGAAGCGGTCATCCTCCAATAATGACCATACTCGTAGTTCCAAAGGGAAGGAAGCTCTGGCAATCAACACGTCCAGGCAAAATACTCCAGCAACTACGCAGACGAAACCTGGGACTTCCAGACCTCAATGAGAATATTTTTTTGACGACGATGATATCCCAAGCATATTCGATTGTCTGGTCAAAAATGGCTAGCTTACTCTCCCCGAGATAAAGCATCCAAATGAAGTCGGCAGTACAAATAATCCTAAGTACTGCACTTTTTACAGATACATACATCACCCCACAAAGGCATGCTATGTACTGAAAAGGAAAATCCAGGAGCTGATCGACGCCAAGGCCATCACTCTGCATAATAACGAGAAGACGGTCAATGCAAACATGATCTCACTCCAGTTTGGCAATCTGCCCCCTCAAGAAGTCCCGGATGGTGTGGTACCTATTCCACGGGCAATGATGAACATTGTTAATCTCCCTCCTACCAGGGGTCAAAATCATGACTTAGTGCCCCTAACTACCAAGCGTGGGGAGATCATGTGGGTTCACCCTGATCTGGTGTCCGAAATTGAGAAAGAGACTAAAGCTGCTAAAGCTAAGTCTAAAAAGAACTCGAGATGTAAACCATGCCATAAGGTTATAGTATCCCCGACATAGGAAGAAGAGGCATTAACAAATGGAACCCGGTCAGGAAAAGCCTACCTTAAAGACTATGGAGGAAACCAGGAGGAAGCAACTGCAGACACTTCACCTGCCAAACATCTAGAACCTGAACCTGTTATGCCAGAGGCAGGTCCTTCTAAACCAACTTCGGTGGACAAAGGCAAGCAGAAAGAAGTTCGTTTCGATAAACCTTTGAAGAATATTCAAAACAAAGGTTTAGAGAAACCTTATAACTTCGACATCTTGGCTCAATTGGCTAATACTCTAGCCAGATTGTCCATTTTCGAGCTTCTTAGGCTATCCAAAAACACTTGTCAAGCCTTGAGTGAAGCCTTAATGCAAGCAGATATATGCTTGACCCAGCTCAAGTCCCCTGATAAAGAGCTTGTGGCATGTCCTTAATGCCATAGTGTGATGGAAGTGGTCCCTAACATCACTTTCACTCAAGAGGACATGTTGTTGAAACATAACAAACACGACAGGCCTCTTTATTACACCGGATACGTCAACTTCGTTGAGGTAGACAGGATTCACATAGATCCGGGATCGTCGATCAGCATTATCCCTCATAGTCAGCTAAGACCGTTGAGAATTTCTACAAGCGAACTGGCTTACACTACCACTACAATCATGGGCTTTAATGCCAGGAAGAGCAGACCATTAGGGAATATTTGTCTGAGGATCCAGATTGGTGACCTTAGATCAGTGGCTACATGCTACGTCATTGATTCTGAGGTGTCTTATAACATTCTGTTGGGCAGACCATGGATCCACGATCACAATATTGTTCCTTCAACTCTACATCAATGCTTCAAATATATAGACGTCCAAGGAACAGTGAAGACAGAATTCGCTAATCTCAACCCGCTCAAAGGAGTTGAGTCCTACTATTCTGATGCCATGTTGTACACCCAAGACTACATGAAGGAGGTGTCAAGCAAGATGGAGGAGAAATCCCACCGGGAGCCAGGAGAGCCATCTGCTGAGCAACCTTTGCCAATCCAGGTGAAAGGGCGGACTACCCGTCCGAAAATCATGGAACCTATGACCATCCACTTGGGCAAAACAAAATCGGGAGGAGGAAATGATCCTCTAATGATCAGTCTGAACAAGAAACCTCCACCTTTGGTCATTAACCTTAGGCGCAACAAGCAGTCGGCTGATGTAAATATAACCGGGAACGTGGTTTCTGACGATAATAAAGATTCTCTTTTCCAGTATACTGACGTTCAATTTTCTAATCAGGAATCTTCTCCTCATAACGATGTAGAACCCATAGCACAAAAATTCTTGGAAGCTATGTACCTCTATCATCTATATGTGTAGGAAGTAGCGTCAACACCTAATGTCGTCATAATATATGGGCCGTATGAAGATTCTATCTTTATTGTTCCACCTACTCGCAATGATCAGCATCCAATAGTCTTCAGTCGAATATGGAATAGACCGATTGTACAAGAAGATTCTTACGAGTTTGATGCTGGGAAAATGCAAGTCCGCAGATATAGCCCACGGGCTTTGAAGATTATGCAAAACATGGGTTATGATTTGCAGTTGGAGCCAGGCCTCAACTATGGAAAAGGAAGGCGAATGCCGTTGCATAGTGATCCTTACTGTCAACAAACTCGTTTTGGGTTAGGGTATACCACATCTTTTACAGCTTCAAACAACTCCGAGTCAAGTGATGGGACCATTTTCTCTTCCCAAGATGATCTGTCATCCTCCGATTCAGATAATGAATTTGAACTGGCACTATCAGTAAATATGGTGTTGACAGATTCCCTCAAAACAGAGGAACAAGAATCTGAACTATTTGAGAATGAATTCTGGGCACAATAAATGGATACACAATGGGAACTCTGGCTCGAACAAAAAGAACCACCCACTGAAGATAAGGTTATCCAAGTCAATGTTGGGGATGAATTTTCACTAAAGCCGATATTTATCAGTAACAATCTTTCCGAAGAAGAAAGAGAAGAAATGATCCAGCTAATAAAAGAATATATCGATGTCTTTGCTTGGAATTATAAGGATATGCCAGGTCTTGACCCAAAGATGGCTACCCAGAAAATCAATATATTGTCCAATTCAAAGCCTGTAAAGCAACACCAACGTCGGTTCCGCCCAGATATGATGGATGTCATTGAAGCTGAAATCATGAAGCTAATAGCCTGTAGGTTCATCCGGGAAGAACAACATCCTGGTTGGGTCGCTAATGTTGTCCCGGTTATAAAAAAAGCAGAAAAGTTCGTATTTGCATCGACTTCTGGGATCTAAATGCGGCCTACCCTAAAGATGAGTTCCCTCTTCCCATTACAGACGTCATAATCGATAATATGTACGGTTTTGAGCGCATATCTTTCATGTACGAATTTTCAGGATATAATTAAATTAAGATAAATCCTGAAGATGAGAAGTATACTGCCTTTCGTACACCATTGGGGGTATAATACTATACAGTCATGCCTTTTGGATTGAAGAATGCTGGGGCTATATATCAATGAGCTATGAGTAACATATTCCTTGAGCATTTGCACAAAACGGTAGAATATTATGTAGACGATATTGCTGTCAAAAGTTGCCTCAAGGATAATCACATCCAAGACTTGAAGACAGTATTCGAGTTAATGCGCCAACATCAACTCAAAATGAACCCTACAAAGTCCTTTCTCGGAGTATCCAGTGGAAAATTTCTGGGATTTGTCATTACTCCTAAAGGCATTCAATTTGACCCTGATAAAGTAAAAGCTATCCTAGAAATGCGACCGCCCCGTAATCTCAGAGAACTTAGGAGATTTTAAGGACGTCTAGCTTATATCAGGAGATTCATATCCAACCTCTCTGGAAGATGTCAACCTTTTTCTCGTCTAATGAAGAAAGGTGTGTCATTCGTATAGGACAAAGCCTGTCAGCAAGCATTTAATGATATCAAACGCTATCTTACTAATCCTCCTGTTCTGGTGCCTCCCGTCATAGGAAGCCCATTTTTGTTGTATGTTCGAGCAATGGATCATTCTTTAGGGGCTCTTCTCGCACAAAAGAATGATGAGGGTCATGAACAGGCTATCTACTATTTAAGCAAGATGATGGTCGGAGCTGAACACGGGTATAACCCAGTAGAAAAAGAATGCTTGGCCCTAATCTTTGCCATTCAAAAGACGTGACATTACGTAACAGGCCAAACTATTCATATCATCTCCAGGATCAATCCACTTCGGGTTTTAATGAATAAACCAAGTATTCTTAATTCCCGACTCACGACTTGGGCAATGCTACTGACACCGTATGATATAGTATACGTCCCTCAGAAGTCCATGAAAGGTCAAGCCTTGGCTGATTTCTTAGCCGCCCATCCAATTTCGAAAACCTCCAAATTATATAAGGATATTCCCGATGAAGTTGCAGAATATAATTCGGCGATGGAAGGTGATACATGGCAGCTATTCTTTGATGGTACTTCCAGAACTGGTCCCAAGGGAAACGTGGTTTCAGGAGTAGGAATTATTCTGGTGACTCCTGATAAACTCGTCATCTATCGAGCATATTCTCTTAGTGAACCGTGCTCTAACAATGTGGCAAAGTATAATGCCCTATTGATTGGGCTTCAAGTTGCTAAAGAATTGGATGTTGAATACCTAGAAGCTTTTGGTGATTCTCAACTGATCGTCAATCAGGTCAGAGGGATATATGAAGTCCGCAATCCAGACCTAATTCCTTATCACCAAACAATGATCGAGATAGCAATATCTTTTAAAGGATTCTTCTTAGAGCATGTTCCTCGATCTCAAAATTTGGAAGCTGATGCTCTGGCCTGTCTAGCTGTAGATCTAGCTATTCCTATAAGAAGGCAGAATTCGGTGATTCTTCTTAACAGAGATTTGTTTTGTGTGAAAAATAATTTTTACATAGAACGCAGCTATGTTACAAACATGGTTCCTCCTAGAAGAGATTGGAGAAGTCCCTTTATAGATTTTATGTCATACAAAATCTTACCAAAGGATCCTAAAGAAGCAGTATCTATCAAAAGACGATCACTACGCTTCTATTTTGATGCTTCTTCACAAAGTCTATATCGCCGAACATATGATAGAATATTGTTACGATGTCTCTCTAACGATGATGCAAAGCAGATTATCCGAGAAGCTCATGACGGAGAATGTGGAGCACATCAACCCGGTCCTAAGTTACAGGATCGTATCAGGAGGATGGGCTACTACTGGCCTACTATGGTTGCAGATGCCATGAAATATGCAAGACAATGCAAAGCCTGTCAGGTTCATACGAATTTTATATATCAGCCTTCTGAGTATTTACATCTTACCATTGCATCATGGCCCTTTAAAGCATGGGGTATGGATATCATTGGTCCTATTCACCCTTCGTCTTCTAGAGGACATCGGCTTATATTGGCCATCACTGATTATTTCTCCAAATGGGCGGAGGCAATCCCTCTTGCTGAGGTAAAGACATCCAACGTGATCAGCTTTATCAAGCACCATGTAATTTATCGCTTTGGGATACCCCGAAGGATAATTTATGATAATGGGCCTCAATTCATCAGTCAAGCATTTCACCAATTTTGCGATAAGAATCGGATACAAAATATGGCCTCAACGGCATATAATCCTGCTGCTAATGGTTTGGCGGAAGCCTTCAACAAAACCATCATCAAACTCTTAAAGAATTTCGTCTTCTCGAACAAAAGAGATTGGAACGAGAAGTTGGGGGAATGTCTCTGGGCATACCACACAATGGTACGAACACCAACGGGTTGTATCCCATTTTTATTAGTTTACGGGTGTAAAGCAGTTCTCCCTATTGAAGTACAAATTCCATCACTCAGAATAGCAGTGACTAATGAGCTGACTCAGGAAAATAATGATCGTTTAAGACTTCAAGAGTTGGAAGGATTAGACGAGAAACGCCTTCAAGCTCAACAGCGCATTGAGTTCTACCAGGTACGCATCTCCAGATCTTTTAATCAGAAAGTGAAGGAAAGAGTGTTCAAAGTTGGTGAGCTAGTTTTGGCTGTAAAGAGGCCAATGATCATTATGCACAAAAGTAAGGGTAAGTTCTATCCCAAATGGGAGGGCCCTTATGTGATTGAAACCACATTTTTAAATAGTGCTTACAGATTAGCCAAGCCTAATGGATATTTGATAATGGCTCCTATCAACGGCAAATTCCTGAAGAATTACTATGCTTGATCTCCCTCGCTTAACAGGGTATGATGAAGCTCTCATTCTGACGATACTACGTAAAAAACTTAGTTGGAGCATATTCTATCATGTTTTTATGACCTCTGAATAGATATGTTTAACTAATTTGAAACGTCAAAACCTATCACGTCCATATTACCTCTGATAGTGTTTTGTACACAAATTTAGTTGGATCATATTCTATCATGTCCATATTACCTCTGAATAGATATGTTCAGTTAAACCTTACCGAAAGTATATCACGTCCATATTACCTCTGATATCACTTTCATCTTAGCCTATAATTTATATTCTAAAGTGATGGGTCCACAAAGTCAGAAAATATATCTTTATTATCTCTGGGAATAGCAAATTACAAAAAAAGGGTACATCATTAGGGAGGAGCAGTTAAATCGCGAAGCTGTTTCGCCAAAGCAGCCATCCTCTCATTCCTGGAATTCAAGATGTTAGTACGACCACGCTCCAGCCTTGCTTCGTCATTGCTCAAGAGAGATAGTTCGGACAGAGTATCAACAAAACTTGCGTGGATGACACCCGTATTTGCCAAGTTCTGTTGAGTTGTACTCACTTGGCCCTCCAATATATTATGAACTAGCGATGCCTCGAGAAGCCTCTTCCTTGCCTGAGCGAGTTCAGCTTCCAATTCTCGAACCTTCGCTTCATATCCCTCAAATTCGGCCCGGCACTGAGCTAGCTGAGGAATAATCTCCACCAATACTGCTCGCTCTATCTTTTGAGCAAGATCCGCAGTTAGTGAGTCGTACTCAACCTGAACCAAGTCATTGATGCTGCCTCGGGATAGTTGCAAATATTCGTTAATGGGTTGTTCTAAACCATTAACTATTTGCTCTAGCGCATTAGCTCTTTCAGCGTCACTGAAATTTCTAATCTACGCTATAGTAAGATTGGAGGACATCTTCAGAGCATCAAAGCCTAGATTCTTCTCCAGCACCAGGGATATTAATTCTTTCAAAGTTAGGTAGAATATGCTAGTATATTGTTCAACTAGCATGGCAAAGCTCGAATGGATGCTAGGAGTGGCCGCAATATCGGTAAATCTCCTTTCTGGAACGTCGGCAGAGGATGTTGCCACAGTCGTTGCTTCAACAGATGGCGCGACAAAAGAAGAGACACCAATAATGGTC